>WOXC01002233.1:0-139396 GCA_011680675.1 Gymnobelideus leadbeateri | reverse complement strand
TTGGTTACACTATAGTTTTTTTTTTTTAAGCAATTGGGGTTAAGTAACTTGCTCAATTTTACATGGCTAGTTATTTATTTATGTGTCAGTGTTAATTTTCTGAGAACAGAACCGATCCAGTGTTCTCACAACTCTGGGCCGGTGCTCTTACTTACTGTGCCACCTAGCTACCACACAATATAGTCTCATTCATGGATGTCCATAACCAAAAGCTTTATAGGAATGAGAAATAATTTTGTTATTATATTGCTATAGGAGCCTCCTGGATGGAAAATTTTTCCTACCAATTTGTATCAGCACTTTCACTGCAATTTATAGCTTTAAGAATGTGCCTCACTTACTAAGAGGGTAAATGACTTATTCAAGGTCAGGTATTAATTTTGAGTCAGAAACAAGGCTTGAACACAAGTTTTCCTGGATCTAAGGTCAGTTCTTTATCTTTCATCTTTCATTGCTTCTCTTAATATTTTATTAGCCCACTTACATGAATACCTCAAAAAAAAACCAAACAAACATTTCTAATACAATGAGCCTGATTGTGGGTAAAAAAAAAAAAACAAACAAACAAGCAAACAGGTTTGTTGTTGGTTTTTTTTTGTCTTTATTAATTTGTTTGTTTTCATTTCATTTCCAAGATTCAATTCCACAGTCCCTGAGTTTCAAATTTTCTCCTACTTCTCCTCCTCCCCCACACCCCCAAAACATCCATGGTGGCATGCAATCAAGTATAGAGTCTGTAAGTACATTCACATTAGACAATAGTCAGGTTGTAAAGAATGATTGTAACCTATGGAATGAGCAGTGGGAAAGAGGAAACAAAACCAAAGAAGAAAAAGAAAGAGAGCCGGTAGTTTGCTTCAGTCTATTTTCAAACTTTGTCCTTTCTAGTTCTTCCTCTGAATGTAGATATCTCCTTCCATCGTGAGTCTTTTGGAGTTGTCTTAAACCTTGCTTTGCTGAGAAGAGGCCAGTCTATCAAAGCTAGTCATCACACATATGTTGTGTCTGTAACTGTGTACTAATTGCTCCTGGTTTTGCTCTTCTCACTCAGTATCAGTTTGTATAAGTCTTTCCAGGTAAATATGAAGTCTGTCTGCTCCTCATTTCTTATAGCACAGTAGTATTCTATTACATTCATATACCACAACTTGTTTAGCCATTCCCCAATTGAAGGGCATCCCCTTAATATTCAATTCTTTGCCACCAAAGAAAGAACTGCAATAAATATTTTTGTGCATATGCATCTTCCTCCTACTTCTATGATCTCTTTGGGATCCAACCCTAGAAGTGGTATTGCTGGGTCAAAGGGTATGCAATTATTTATAGCCCTTTAGGCATAGTTCCTGATTGCTCTCCAGAATGGTTTAATCAGTTCACAACTGCACCAACAATGCATTAGTGTTCCAATTTTTCCACATCCCCTTTGGCATTTGTCATTTTTCTGTTTTGTCATCTTAGCCAATCTGACTGGTGAGATGTGGTACCTCAGAGTTGTTTTGATTTGCATTTCTCTTATCAATTGTGATTTAGAGCATTTTTTCATATGCTCATAAATATCTTTAATTTCTACCTCTGAAAATTGCCTGTTCATATCCTTTGACCATTTATTAATTGGGGAATGACTTATATTCTTATGGTTTGACTCAATTATCTGTATGATTTAGAAATGAGACCTTTATCAGCAACATTAGTTGTAAAAACTCTTTCCCAGTTTCCCACTTCCCTATTAATCTTGGTTACATTTGCTTTGTTTGTATAGAAATTTTTCATTTTAATGTAATCAAGACTATCTATTTTGCATTTTATAGTGTTCTCTATCTCTTGTTTGGTCATAAAGTATTCCATTCTCCATAAATGACAGGTAAACTATTCCTTTCTTTCCCAGATTGCTTACAATATCAGTCTTTTTACCTAGATCATGCACCCATGTAAACTTGATTTTGCTATATAGTGTTGGATAATGGTCTATATCCAGCTTCTGCCATACTATATTCCAGTTTTCCCAGGAGTTTTTGTCAAAGAGTGAGTTCTTATCCCCAAAACTAGGGCCTTTGTGTTTATGAAACCTTAGATTACTATAGTCATTGACTGCTGAGTCTTGTGTACCCATTGAATCCACTAGTCTATTCCTCAGCCAGTACCAAGTAGTTTTGATGACTGCTGCTTTATAATACAGATTACAATCTGTTATGGCTAGGCCACTTTCCCTAGCATTTCTCTTCATTAATTCACTTGATATTCTAGAACTTTTGTTCTTCCAAATGAATTTTGCTACTATTTTTTTTAGCTCTATATAGTAATTTTTTTGGTAGATTGATTGGTATGGGTTTGTTATTGCTTCTTTATCCTGTCTTTGCATTGATGGTGCATTTGAAAGGGCACTGAATATGTTATCAGTAAGACTTGAGTTCAACTCCTGACTCAGGCATTCAATAGGTGTGTGACCCTGGGAAAGTCAAGTAACATGTCTGCTTTAGTTTCCTCATCTGTAAGATGAGAATAATAATTGCCCCTACCTCCCAGGGTTGTTATGAGGATAAATTGAGATGATCTTTGTAAAGTACCTTGCAGACTTTAAAGTGCTATATGAATGCCATATATTTATTATTATTATTATTATTGTTGTTGTTGTTGTTGTTGTTGATTAAGTGCTGGGTATAGGGTTAGGAAGACAATATTTTAAATCCTAAATATATCATTTACTAGTTCTGTGAACTTAGACAAGTCACTTGTCCTCTGTGGGTTTCAGTTGACTTTATATAACTTATTGTTGTATTGCCATTTGTGCCATTGGAGGGAGTTCCAACAGGGAAAAAATAATGATGAGTCTTGGTATAGTGACACATTTTGTTGACACATGGTTATTTTTCAGAGAAGGGAGAAGCCATTTGGCATCATGAAGTTTGTCCATATCACTTTATTTGACTGGTGAAAGTTAGCTTTGTTTCTAAAACCTCCTCTCCATAATGTCAGCCCTTGCAATTTCTTTGCTAATGGAAATTTACAGAAATGAGGCATGGTCTACTGATTTGATCACAGACGAGGGAGCTTGGTTTTCCTGAATGATATCCTCAGCTTTGAAACTGACTCCCACTGTGGATTTTGGCAAGAGACTCAAATGTCTCTGATGACAGATTCCCTATCTATATAATGGAGACATTGATGCTTAACTGTGGCTCTAAGCAGTGATGAAACCATTAATTAAGGAATGTTAATAAAGCTGAAGATGAAAAGCACTATTTTATGTGCCATTATCCTGAGCTACCAATGGATTCTATCCAATGTTTGGACACTGTCCATGTGAACTTGGCATTTCTAATATCCTCATGTTTAATCTTACATTGTTGGGAGTACCTTTATTTCTTAAGATGCAATGCCCTTCCTATGCGGTTTCTCTGTGGGGAAAGGAATAGCTGCCTTCACATTACCTCAGCCTGATTTAAATGGTAGCTTTGCTTAGTTCAATAAGGGTTATGAAAGGACATAATGTTTAATGTTTCATTTTATTTAACACTTTATCACTTCTCTTTGTGGTAATGGATATAGTTATCCCCATTCTTCAGATAAGAAATAGTGTAGAAACAGGGTAAAGATCCTATTCAAGGTCATGCAGTAATCTAAAGGCAAAATTGGGATTCAAAAATTCTTTTTTTATTTTGTCAAACCTCATAGCTTTTATAGATGAAAAATAAATTTGAACTCCTTCTTGAAACTTCACATTTTCTTTTTGCTTAGCCTGCAATCATTTGGATTGCAGATTAAACCTGACTGGAAATGAAATATAACTTTTCCCCCATTATTCACTGTCAAACACTGCTTATAAACCGATATTTATAAATATTCAATATATAAGAGTGAAGCTGTACAATCTCAGTTTTTAAAAAGAATAGTTTTACACTTGTCTGAGAATGTTTATGTATGGATTTCTCTGTGGAGATATTTCCAAATATACAAATTTCCTTTCAGTGGACATATTATATAGGTTTTAGGTAAGTCAATTGTCATTTCCAGAACCAAGCCCTTCTTCCTAATAGAGATGATCATAAATAGCCCTTGGACTTTTGTGTCAAAAGGTCTTAGCACTAGAGATTGTTTGAAGTTCATACTATAAATCATCAAAGGTTCAACTAGCCTTCTTCCACATAATTCTCTCCTCATTCCCACGTGTTCTGTTTCACCTGTAGAATAAAATGTCTCTGAATCATTGAGCCATAAGGAAGAATGAGAATTGGAAAAATGTCATCCTCAGGTTTTAGGTTATCTGCATGTGAAAACAAAACAAAAGTTTTCTAAACTAAAATATATGCATAAATAAGTACAAAATCCTATAAAATTATCCATAATGCATTCAAAATTTTAATAGCTTAGGAACCTCCCATGACTAATATTATTTCTACATTCATCCTGATGCTTTACCTTCTTTAATGGAAGCATTATGAATGAAAAGCATTCCATTGCAACATTATTGGTTACAAGGACTCTGAATATTGATAGCCTTTTCCAGCTAATTATAAAATAATCTAATTATAATTATAGCTTAACTATGAGACTTATTAACAGGAAACTGGAGTCTAGGTGATGATTATTTTCAACCAAAGCAAGTCACAAGGACAGGGCAGCTAAGATATTAATGAGTTGCTATCAGTTTCAATTGAACTACAACTCAAACTGATGAAATCACAAATTCTTGAAGTGCTAAAGTAAGTTTTATCTTCAGAGTGTTGAATAGACAGCTTTTTGGAAACACCTGGATGACTAAGAAGAATTTTTATCTTTTTTATCCTGATGCTTGAGCACATTGTATATGCAACCAAAACTAGTCCATTTAAGGGATTTTAAATTTATTTATTATTTTTTATATTTTTGTCTTTATTAATTTGTTTAATTTTACAAGATTCAGTTCAGCAGTTCCTTGAGTTTCAAATTTTCCTTCCCTCCCTCTCCCTCACCCCCCACGATGGCATACAATCCAGTACAGTATCTGCAAATACTTTCACATTAGACATTAGTCAGGATACAAAGGCTGATTGTACTAGATGGAATGGAAAATGGTAAAGAGGAAATAAAACCAACCAATAAAAAGAAAGAGATCAAGTAGTTTGCTTCAATCAGGATTCAAACTCAGTTCTTTCTAGTTCATTCCCTGGATGTAGACATCTCTCTCCATCATGAGTCTTTTGGAATTGACTTATATCACTGCATTGCTGAAAAGAGTCCAGTCTGTAAAAGTTGGTCATCACACATAAGTTCTGTCTATGATTGTATACAAATTTCTCCTGGTCCTACTCTTCTCACTCAGCATCAGTTTGTATACGCCTCTCCAGGTAAATATGAAATCTGTCTGCTCCTCCTTTCTTATAGCATAACAGGATTCCATTACATACATATACCACAACTTGTTTAGCCATTCCCCAATTGATGGGCAACCCCTTAATTTCCAATTCTTTGCAACCACAAAAAGAGTGGCTATAAATATTTTTGTACATATGGGTCTTCCTCCCACTTCTATGATCTCTTTGGGAAACAATCCTAGAAATGGTATTGCTGGGTCAAAGGGTATGCAATTATGTATAGCCCTTTGGGCCTAATTTCAGATTGCTCTCCAGAATGGTTGGATAAGTTCACAACTCCACCAGCAATGCATTAGTGTTCCAATTTGCCCACATCCTCTCCAGCATTTGTCATTTTCCTGTTTTATCATCTTAGCCAATCTGACTGGTGAGATGTGGTACCTCAGAGTTGTTTTGATTTTAATTTCTCTAATCAATAGTGATTTAGAGCATTTCTTCATATGCTTCTAGATATCTTTAATTTCTTTCCCTGAAAACTACCTATTTATATCCTTTGATCATTTATCAATTGGGGAATGACTTGTATTCTAATAGATTTGACGCGGTTCTCTGTATGTTTTAGAAATGAGTCCTTTATCAGAGACATAGGTTGTAAAAATTATTTCCCAATTTCCCACCTCCTTCTTGATCTTGGTTACATTGGCTTTGTTTGTACAGAAGCTTTTCAATTTAATATTATCAAAATTATCCATTTTGCATTTCATAATGTTCTCTAAATCTTGTTTGGTCATAAAGTGTTTCCCTCTCCAAAAATCTGACAGGTACACTATTCCTTGTTCCCCCAGATTGCTTACAGTATCATCCTTTATGTCAAGATTATGCACCCATTTAGACTTAATTTTGGTATATGGTGTTAGATAATGATCTATGCCCAGTTTCTGCCACACTGTATTCCAGTTTCCCAGGAGTTTTTGTCAACTAGTGCATTCTTATCCCCAAAACTAGGGTCTTTGGGTTTATGAAACAGATGATTACTATAGTCATTGATTGCTGAATCTATTGCACACAATCTATTCCATTGATCCACTGCTCTGTTCCTCAGGCAGTATCAAGTAGTTTTGATGACTGCTACTTTATAATACAGATTACAATTGGTTATGGCTAGGCCACTTTCCCTAGCATTTCTTTTCATTAATTCCCTTGATATTCTAGACCATTTGTTCTTTCAGATAAATTTGGTTACTATTTTATCTAGCTCTATAAAGTAGTTTTTTGGTAGATTGATTGTTATGGCACTAAATATGTAATTTAGTTTGGGGAAATTGTCATTTTTATTATATTAGCTCTAACCTGCCATGAGCAATTCATATTTTCCCAATTAGTTATATCTGACTTTATTTTTTTGAGAATTGTTTTGTAGTTGTCATCATATAGGTCCTGGGTTTGTTTTGGCAAGTAGATTCCCAAATATTTTATAATGTCTACAGTAACTTCAAATGGGATTCCTCTTTCTATCTCTTGCTGTTGAATTTCATTAGAGATATACAGGAATGCGGATGATTTATACGGGTTTATTTTATATCCTGCAACTTTGCCAAATTTATTTATTGTCTCAAGTAGTTTTTTACTTGATTCTCTAGGATTCTCTAAGTATATCATCATATCATCTGCAAAGAGTGTTAGCTTGGTCTCTTCTTTTCCTAATTTGATTCCTTTGATTGCTTTTTCTTCTCTAATTGCTACTGCTAATGTTTCTAGTACCAGACTGAATAAGAGCGGTTATAGTGGCCACCCTTTTTTCACTCCTGATCTTATTGGAAATGCTTCTAGTTTATCCCCATTGCATATAATACTTGGTGATGTTTTTAAATAGATGTTGTCTACTATTTTAAGGAAGGTTCCATTCCTATACTTTCTAGTGTTGTTAATAGGAATGAATGTTGTATTTTGTCAAAAGCTTTTTCTGCATCTATTGAGATAATCATGTGGTTTCTGCTAGTTTTATTGTTGATATGATCAATTACACTGATGGGTTTTGTAATATTACACCATCCTTACATTCCTGGAATAAATCCTACCTGATCAAAGTATATTATTCTTGTGATAAGTTGCTGTAGTCTTTTAACTAATATTTTGTTAAAAATTTTTTGCATCTAAATTCATGAGAGAAATTGGTTTATAGTTTTCTTTTTCTGGTTTATCTCTTCCTTATTTAGGTTTCAGTATCATACTTGTGTCATAGAAAGAATTTGGTAGGACTCCTTCTTCAATAATTTCCCCCCAAATTTGTAGAGTATTGGAATCAATTGTTCTTTAAATGTTTGATAGAAGTCACTAGAAAATCGATCTGGCCCTGGGGATTTTTTCCTAGGGAGTTCACTGATGGCTTGTTTGACTTCTTTTTTCTGAGATGGGGTTATTTAAGTAATTTACTTCCTCTTAAGTTTATCTGGGAAACTTGTATTTTTGTAAATATTCCTCCATTTCACTAAGATTTTCAAATTTATGTGCATACAATTAGGAAAATAATTCCTAATTATTGTTTTGATGTCCTCTTCATTGAAGGTAGATTCACACTTTTCATTTTTGATCCTCATAATTTGTCTTTCTTCTTTCTTTTTTTATCATATTGTCTAAGGATCTATCAATTTTATTGTTTTTTTTTTCATAAAACCAGCCCTTAGTTTTATTTATTAATTCAATAGTTTTCTTAATTTCAATTTACTTAATCTCTCCTTTGGTTTTCAGTATTTCTAATTTAGTACTTAGTTGGCGATTTTCAATTTGTTCTTTTTCTAGCTTTTTCATTTGCATGCGCAATTCATTGACCTCCCTTTTCTCTAATTTATTCATGTTTGCACTCAGGGATATAAAACTTCCCCCAAGAACTGCCTTTAATGCATCCCACAAATTTTGGAATTTTGTCTCATTATTATCATTCTCTTGAATGAAATTACTGATTGTTTCTATAATTTCTTTTTTGACCCACTCATTCTTTAGGATTAAATTGTTTAATTTCCAATTAGTTTTTATTCTATCTTTCCATGGCCCTTTATTGCATATAATTTTTATTGCATCATGATCTGAGAATGATGCATTTAATATTTCTGCCTTTCTGCACTGAATTGTGAGATTTTTATCCCCTAGTACATAGTCTATTTTTGAGTATGTACCATGAACCACTGAGAAGAATGTATATTACTTTTTATCCCCATTCAGTTTTCTCCAGAGATCTAGCATATCTAGTGTCTCTAAAATTTTATTTGCCTCCTTAACTTCTTTCTTGTTTATTTTGAGGTTAGATTTATCAAGTTCAGAGAGGGGGAGATTAAAGTCCCCCACTTGTTTAGTTTTGCTATCTATTTCTTCCTCTAATTAATTTAACTTCTCATCTAGTAATTTGGATGCTATACCGCTTGGTGCATATATGTTAAGTAAGGATATTGCTTCATTTTCCATGGTGCCTTTTAGCAGGATATAATTTTCTTTCTTATCTCTTTTAATTAGATCTATTTTTGCTTTTGCTTTATCTGAGATAAGGATTGCTACCACTGCTTTTTCTAATTTAGCTGAGGCATAATAAATTCTACTCCAGTCTTTTACCTTTACCCTGTGGGTATTCCTTTGTTTCAAATGTTTTTCTTGTAAACAACATATTGTAGGATTCGGGTTTTTAATCCATTCTGCTCTCCACCTCTGTTTTATGGAAGAGTTCATCTCATTCACATTCATAGTAATGATGACTATCTGTCTCTTCCCCTCCATCCTATTCCCTCCCCTGCTTATGTTTTTGTTTCTTCCCTTTCCCTTTCCCTCCTTGAGGGTTTCCCTTTTGACCACCACCTCCCTCAGTGTTCCCACCCAGTGATCCCCCTTCTTTACTTACCCTCTCCCCTTATTACTATTTCCCTCTTCTCTAATCCACCCTTTAATCCCCCCTTTTTATCCCTCCCTTACCCTCCTACTGTCTATAGGACAAAATAAATTTTTATGCTTATTAGAGTATGTTATTCCACCTCTGACACCAAACCAATGAGAGTCAATTTCAAACAGTGCTCCTCTCCCTCCCTCCTTTTTCCTTTATTTAATGAATTTTCATGTCTATTCACATTAGAATCTTAAACTTAACTGATTATGTTGATCCCTCTTTGAGCCAGAACCAGTGAGAACAATGTTCAAATGTTGTTCCTCTCCCTCTTTCTTTTCCCTCTACTATGGTGTGTTTTTATGCCTCTTCAAATGGCATACTTGACCTTTTTCTATGTCATCCTTCCCTTTTATCCCATTACAGTCCCTTAGATCCCCTTAATAAGGTGTTTTTCTTTTTTATCTTTCAGTTAGTTCATTCATACTGATACCATCTCTCTATGTATAACCCTTAAGGATTTTAAATTTATATAGAATATACAATCTCTTTTAATTCTGTTATTTCTCAATACACTGCAGCCAATGGCAGAAATGGAAATTTACTCAATTAAATATCTTTCAATTGTTTATCAGTTTATTAATAAATTCCACACTAATAATGATGCCAGAGAAGATTCTGTATATTTTTCCTTTCCCTTTAAGATTATTTTTTCATCATTAACTCTATTTATCATTGCCTGAATAAAGAAAAGAAGAAGTAAATTTATATGAATTCTAGGTACAATCTCTAAAAACTGGTGATCTAGAGCCAATATGAGAGTTTATAGAAAGAACTGGACTTCAGGACCTAGTTGTTTTGGTCTTTCTCTATGCCTATTAATTGCTGTGAGATACTGAGCAAATTATTCAACCACTAAGTGCATTCAGAGAAAAAGAGCCTCTTTCTTTAAAGAGCTTGCATTTTACTGTGGTAATATATAGATAAGTGAATATAAGATAATTGGAGAAAGAAATAGTAAATTGGAGAATCGATAAAGTCTTCCTCTAAAAAAGTAGAAACATGTGATCTTAGAAAAAAGCAAAGGATTCTAAGACATTGAAGGGAGGGAGCAGGTTTTTTTCCAACTCCAATTTATTTATTTATTTTAGTTTTCAACATTCATTTCCACCAGATTTTGAGTTACAAATTTTCATCCCCATTTTTCCCCTACCACCAATCAAAAAATACTGAGCCTACTGAATACTCCTTCCCCTAATCTCTTCTCTCTTATCTCCTCCCGCATGCAGCTCCTGCCCCCAGCTTTCTAGTAGGGCAAGATGAATTTCTATATCCCAGCAAATGTATATCTTATTTCCCACTTGCATCTAAATTTTTTTAAACCATTGTTTTTAAAACTTTGAATTCCAAATTTTTTCCCTTCTTCTTTCCTCTCCCACCCCCAGTGGGAAGTTAAGCAATTCAGTCTATTTTGTACATGTGTATTTATGTAAAATATTTCCATAGTAGTTATACTGTGAAAGACTTACTATAAGTCCCTCCATCCTATCCCACTCCCTACTTATTCTATTTTCTACTTTGTCCCTGTCCCTTTTCAAAAGTGTTTGCTTCTAACTACCCTCTCCCCCCAATTTGCCCTCCCTTCTATCATTCTCCCTCTTATTCCCTTCCCCCCTATTTTCCTGTAGGGTACAATAACCAATTGAGTGTTATAATAAGTTATTCCCTCCTTAATCCAAATTCAGTGAGAGTAAGGTTGACCCATTCCTTTACATCTTCCTGCTCTTCCCCTCACTTGTAACAGTTTTCTTTTGCCTCTTTTATATGAGATAATTTACCCTATTGTATTTCTCCCTTTCTTCTCCCAATATATTCCCCTCTCACCTCTTAATTTTATTTTTTAGATATCATCCCTACATATTCAACTCATCCTGTGCCCTCTGTCTTTATATACATGGACATACATATGCACACACTCACATATATATTTATACACACACATACACCCTCCTATACATACATATATATGCATGTGTGCATATATATGTATATATTCACTTTGATTATCCTCATACTGAGAAAAATCCTATGAATTACAATGATTATTTTTCCATGTAGGAATGTAAATAGTTCAACTTTAATAAGTTCCTTGTGATTTCTTTTTCCTGTTTACCTTCTCATGCTTTTCTTGCTTCTTGTATTTGAAAGTAAAATTTTCTGTTCATCTCTCTTTTTTTTTTCTCAAGAATGAATGAAAATCCTCTATTTCATTGAATGATCATATATTTCCCTGAAACATGATACTCAGTTTTGCTGGGTTGGTTATTCTTGATTTTACTCCTAGCTCCTTTGACCTTTGGAATTTCATATTCTAAGACCTTCAGTCCCTTAATGTAGAAGCTGCTACATCTTGTGTTATCCTGATTGTGTTTCCACAGTACTCAAATTGTTTCTTCCTGACTGCTTGCCATGTTTTCTCCTTGACCTGGGAGCTCTGAAATTTGGCTATAATATTCCTAGGAGTTTTATTTTGGGGATCTTTTTAAAGAGGTGGTTGGTGAATTCTTTCAATTTCTATTTTGCCCTCTGGTTCTAAAATATCAGGGCAATGTTTGCTTGATAATTTCTTGAAAGATGGTGTCTTGGTTCTTTTTTTTTTTGATCATGGCTTTCAGGTAGTCCAATGATTTTTAAATTATCTCTCCTGGATCAATTTTCTAGGTCACTGGTTTTTCCAGTGAGATATTTCACATTGCCTTCTATTTTTTCAGTTGTTTGGATCTGTTTTATAGTATTTTGATTTCTCATAAAATCATTAACTTCCATTTGATCCAGTCTAATTTTGAAGGAATTATTCTCTTCAGTGAGTTTTTGAATTTTTTTTTCACCTGACAAATTCAGCTTCTTAAGGCATTCTTCTCCTCACTGGCTATTTGGGCCTCTTTTGCCATTGGAGTTAATCTATTTTTTTTTTTTTTTTGCTTTTTGGAGGGCAATTGGGTTTAAGTAACTTGCCCAAGGTCACACGGCTTTTTGTTTGTGTGTGCGTTAAGTGTCTGAGGCCGGATCCAAACTCAGGTCCTTCTGACTCCAGGGCCAGCACTCTACTTACTGCGCCACCTAGCCGCCCCGAGTTAATCTATTTTTAAGGTGTTATTTTCTTCAATCAGGCTGTTGACTCACTTTTCTTGATTTTCTTAAATCATTCTCATTTTTCTTCCTCATTTTTCTTCTACTTCTCTTACTTGATTTTCAAAATCCTCCTTGAGCTCCTCCATGGCCTGTCATCAGTTCATATTTTTCTTGGGAGGTTTTGTTGCAGGAGTTCTGACTTCATTGTCTTCCTCCCATTCCATGCTTTGAGCCTTTTTTCCCAAAAAATGAATCTGTGGTAGGATTGAGTTTCCTCTGTTTACTCATGTCACCAGTCAATTACTTGACTTTTGAGCTCTTTGCCATAATAGAGCTCTGGTTTCGGAATGGATAGAGCTTTACCCCAAATTGATGGGATTTTTTTTGCTGCTGCTGGAGCTATTAGGAGGGCACCCTCTGTATAGCCTCCACAAGCTCTGGTTCACTGGCCACATACCCCAGGACCCCACCCAAGACCAAGATCTAGATCCAAGCAGGACAAAGCAAGAACAATAACCCTCTGCATGGTTGCTTGATCCCCACCTACAATCTCTAGGCCAGAAGCTCTGGAAGTAGCCATGAAGCAGCAGCCACTGTCCCTCCACCACATCTCGACTCCAGCACAGGGACTGGACTGAGCTCTTCCGTCCCCATGTTCCAACAGAGTTCCCACTGACCTTTAACTTTCTCTTTGGCATTAATGTGTTGAGAAGTCTGGAAACCACCACAGTTGCTGGTGATTCACTCTCAGGAAGTCTGCTGGTTGGGGCTGCCTTTGCACTGGAACCATGTGGCTCCCAGCATGGTGTAAAGACCATTCCTGTTGGCCTTCCAGGCTGCTTTCATCAGGAAATTTGTTTCTCTCTGTCTCTTTGTGGGTTCTGTAGCTCTAAAATTTGTTTAGAGTAATTTTTTACATGTATTGGAGGTGGTGGGAGCTGGAGCCACTCAGTTTTCCTGTTTCTACTCTGCCATCTTGGCTCTGCGCCCCACCCCCCCACCCCACACACCCCCGGAGAAGGATTTTTAGTCAAACAATGTGGGACAACTTGTGAAAAACTGAAAAGGTGAGTGACGGCATATCTAGTGGGAGTTCTAGCAAGTGTCCCAAGTTGATTGGCGCATGGCTAGTAATGCAATGAAAATGAGTAATGTGAAAGAAGCTTAAGAAGGTAGACTGGAGGTGGACCATGAAGGCTTTGATATAACAAGATAAAGAGTTTGTATTTTTATGTTAGAGCCAGTCAAGAAATATTGAAAATTCTTCAAAAGAGAAGTGAAATTGTCAGAAGACTCCTCCTGGCTCATGTTAAATCATCAAATTGTTTTTTGCCATGGGTATATTTTCTTCCTAAAACAAGGCTAGTAGCAGAAAGGTCTATTGGTATTGCATTATTTTTTTTTTCATCCAGTATGGAAGGGAAAAAAAAAACCCAAACATAATAAATGGCCCCATCCCTGTACACTTAAATGAACCAAGGATAATTGAGCTGGAAAGAGCCATCAGTAAGTATCTGACAGAACTAATCTACTTTTAGTGGATAGAAGTTTTGAGGATAATCTATTTCAGAAAAAGATAACCTTATGGCCTCATGGTAGTCAAGGGTAAAAATGAAATGTCCTTTAAATATTTCTTCAACTTTATACTTCCATTATGAGGATTTCATTACTTATCTCCTTCCTTGATTTCTTCATTGACTAGGCCTCAGGTCTCTCGCCAGAATAATCTGACTTCCCTAGTGACTTCTGCCAAGTGATGGCTTCAACTTTTTTGGATGCAGCAATTTTTCTCTTATAAACTTTGAGATTTAGAGCAATTCCTTGTTATAAAGTTCATTTAAACAAATTCCAACATGAAATGGAGGATGTCAAGAAAATTCCTTCTGTTGTGCACTTCCCTGCATCCCTAATCTTTAGAAATGATGATGACTGAAGCTGAGGAAATATCTACTTATAGGACCTTTGTAGTTTTTTTTTTCTTTTTAGCTGTAGAGAAATAAACAGGTGTATGCTTTATTATAGGACTGCCATGATTATAGCAAAGTTATGCATGCTGTTTTTGTCAGTTAAACCCTCATTTTCTTTCTTAGTAACTAATTAAGAAGTCCTTATGATTCAGGTAAGGATAAATCACAGATACAATTACTGTCACTTATAGAAGCACATTATACACCTGAACAAACCATCTGTCTGCCTTTGTGTGCTTGCTTTTATCTAAACTCCCAGGACCTTTTCTTCAGTGGGGGATGATGATGTCAAAAGTATCACAAACTTCATCTATTGCTTGGGAAGAAAGAGGTTTGGTCAGTTTCATTCTCCCCTTTGCCTTGATAAAGAGCTATATAACAATCTTATAAAGATAGAGTTCTTCTCTTAGGATCTCTTGGAAAAAGAGGGAAAATGAAGTCTCTTGCACTCCCTGGATATGCATATGTTTTTAGGACTAGAGGTTTAGAAATAGAAATAATCTTAATTATTATCTAGTCCAACATTCACAATTTAACAGATGAAAAAAATTAAAACCTAAGAGATTAAATACTTTGCCCAAAGTTAATAGGGAGAAAATAGCAAGGCATCAGGATACAGGGGGAAATTAATCTCACTAGCTCTTAGGTTAAAAGACCTTGGTTCAATTCTTATTTCTGATGCTTATTACTCATGTGAACTTGGGCAAGTCAAAAAACTTACCTTAGCTATAGTTTTGCCATCTGTATATAATGCCTTTTATAGAGAGAAAAGAATGACCATAGCTTGTACGTGTGGCTAAGAGTTATAGGGACAAATGGCAAGTTATTAGAATTGAGGTTTTGTTTTATTTTGTTTTTAAGTTGTAAGCATTCTTTCAGGTGACTGGAGCACTGAAAAAATGGCAGAACTAGCATTACTTTTTCCTTGCTCCAGACCTCATTTAATTAAAAATGATACATTTCTAAGCATGCTTATTTACTTTGTTAATGACAGAATGTGGACAGAGGTGGAGCCAAGATGGTAGAGTGAAGGCAGGAGCTCTCCTGAATTCTCCCCCTAAAGCCTCCAAATTCCTTTAAAATGAGTCTAAACAAATTCTAGAACAGCAGCACCCACTAAAAGATGGAAAAACAAATTTCCTGCACAAGACAGCTTGGAAGGTTAGCAGGAAAGATCTTTTGTGCCAGGGTGAGAGAACACAGTCCACTGTAGACCATGCCAGCAAAGACTGGGCACAAACCCGGAGCACTCTTTAGAGTTACTGAATCATTAGCAGCAGTGATGGTTTCCAGACTTCTTAGCCTGCAGAGGCCAAAGACAACTTAGAAGGTCAGCAGGAAGGGTCTGTTGCACCTGGATGAGATTGGAACACTGTCGAACACAATCTATGCCAGCACAGCCCTGACACTAGCCAACCATGAGAAGGTTTTAGGAGTGCCTGAATCAAGAATGGTAGCTGCAATGGTGAAAGTCCTCAGCCCACAGACTGTAAGGGGGTCAGACAATTGGTCAGAAGGAAATTAATCTTTTTGCTAGCATTGAGGCAGGACTCTATTGCTTTACCCATATTCAGATCCAGGCTATGGTCCTGGGTGGGAATCTCAGGGAGAGAAGCAGCATTAGCAAAGCAGAGCTCATGACCAGAGTGGAGGGTGTATCCCCCTCATAGTTCCATGGCAGAAAAATTATTCTCGTGCTTGCTTACAGACCAGACCACAAGCCAGGAGAGTAGTAAACACATATCCTTGCATTATACCACCTTGGAAGAACTATAAACTTTTAAGTCCCTAGAAGTATGTTGAAATACAGCTGCATAAATACCCTGAATCTTGGAATAGTGCCCCTTTTACTATGGAAGCAGTGGGGGAAGAAACCTCTGAATATAGAAAGTTACTGTGGTAACAAGGAAGATCAAAACACATCCAACAAAGTCAAAACTTCTTCATCCAAAGCCTCTGAAAAAAATATGAATTGGTCTCAGGCTATAGAAGAGCTAAAAAATAGAAAATAAGCAAGAGAAGTAGAGGAAAAGATGGGAAGAAAAATGAGAGTGATGCAAAAATCATGAAAAATGAGTCAGTTTGATAAAGGAGACTCAAAAAAATACTGAAGAGAATAATACCTTATAAAGCAGACTAGGTCAAATGGTAAAGAGGTCCAAAAAGCCAATGTGAAGAATACCTTATAAAGCAAAATTGGCCAAATGGAAAAGGAGCTCCAAAGCCTCATTGAATAAAACAATTCCTTAAATCTTAGAATGGAGTAAGTAGAAGCTAAGGATTTTATGAGAATTCAAGAAACAATAAAATAAAACCAAAAGAATGAAAAAATATAAGACAATGTGAAATATTTTACTGGAAAAAGAAACTGATCTTGACAGTAGACCCAGCAAAGACAATTTAAAAATTACCTGAAAGCCATGATCAAATTTTAAAAAAGGAGCCTAGACATCATTTTTATCAAGGAAAACTGTCATGACATTCTAGAAGCAGAGGGTAAAATGGAAATTGAAAGAATATACCAACCACATCTTGAAATAGATCCCGAAATGAAAGCTGCTTGGAATATTATAACCAAATTCCAGAGTTCCCAGATCAAGGAGAAAATATTGCAAGGAGCCAGAAAGAAACAATTCAAGTATGATGGAGTCACAGTCAGGATAACACAAGATTTAGTGGTTTCTATATTAAAGGATTAGAGAACGTGTAATACCTTATTTTGAAGGGCAAAAGATCTAAGATTACATCCAAGATCACCTGCCCAGAAAAACTGAGTACAATCATTCTGGGGGAAAAAGTGGATATTCAATAAAATAGAGGACTTTCAAGCATTCTTGAGGAAAAAAACAGAGTTGAACAGAAAATTTGACTTTCAAAAACAAGACTCAAGAAAAGCATTAGAAAGTAAACAGGAAAGGAAAATCATGAGGGACTTAACAAGGATAAACTGTTTACCTTCCTAGTTGGGAAGATGGTATTTGTAACCAATAAGACTTTCTCATTATTAGAGTAGTTAGGAGTATATATAGTCAAAGGGCACAGGTATAAGTTGAATATGGAGGGATGATATCTCAAAAAAAACAAAAACAAAAACAAAATTAAGAGGTGAGAAAGGAATATACTGAAACAGAAAGGGAGAGGTAAAATAGAGGTAAACTATCTCATGTTAAAGAGGCAAGAAAAGACTTTTCTTTTGCTTTAAATGGTATTTTATTTCTTCCCACAATTACATACTAAGAAAAAATTTAGTATCTATTTTAACAAGATTTTGAGTTCCAAATCCTTCTCCTTCCCCCCTCCTCTCCCTTCTTCTGAAAATGCTAATTAGTTTGATATAGTTTAAACATATGCTATCATGTAAAGCACATAAACACAAATACATATGTTATCATGTAAAACATTTCCATATCACAGTTGTGGAAGGAGAAGCAGATCAAAAGGAAAAAAAAAACTATGAAAAAGAATAAAGTAAAAAATTGTACTCTGATCTGCATTCAGAATCTATTAATTCTTAATTTGGATATGTATAACATTTTATTTCCTGAGGTACAGGTACATTGCTGAGGCTGAGTCATTCATAGTTGATCATCACACAATGCTACTAACACTGTGTTCTGGTTCCCAGGTTTTGCTCATTTCATTTTGTATCAGTTTGTATAAATCTTTTGAGGTTTTCCTGAAATCTGCCTCTTCAAATCTCTTATTGAATATGAATATTCCATTACATTTCTATACCACAGCTTGTTCAGCCATTCCCAACTGATCCTCAGTTTCCAATATTTTGACATCACAAATAGGGCAGCTATAAATATTTTTGTAAATGTAAGTCCTTTTCCTTTTTTTATTAGTGCTATTGCTGGATCAAAGGGCATGCACAGTTTGGTTGCCCTTTGGACATAGTTCCATACTCCTCTCCGGAATGGTTAAATCACTTCTCAACTCCACCAATATCAATACATTAGTATTCCAATTTTCCCACATACTCTCCAACACTTATCATTTTCCTTTTTTTTTGTCATATTAGTCAATCTAATAGGTGTCATATGGTATCTCAGAGTGGTTTTAATTCACATTTCTTTAATCAAACACAAATGTCTTATCTATATGTCTATAGATGTTTTTGATTTCTTTATCTGAAGACTGCCTGCTCATATCCTTTGACCATTTATCAATTGGGAATAGCTTGTATTCATAAATTTGACTCAGTTCTCCCAGACAAGCCTTTGCTATAGGGCAAGTCTCTCTAACTCTACTGTCCTGAACAAGTATTTTAGCTTCTTTAAATCTCTTCCAAGTGCTATGGACCCACTGCATCATCTGTCTTCTCTCTTTTCACACATTTGATGGTTCACTGGTTCCAAAGCTCTATCTCTTTCTTTGGGATGATCAGAATCTTTCTGCTTTCACCTTGGTAGCTTCTCCTTTACCACAGAGGTGAGAGCATTTTTTCCAACATGATACTTTGAGAATGATCAGTAGAGGAAGAATCACAAACGTTGCTATTATCCCAGTAATCAGGAAGTTGCTCTCTGGTTCCTTATAGGGTTTTATCTTTATGTGCAAAGTCTCTGAGATAAGGAGTTCCACTGGCACCTGAGTTTGTAGGAAACAGGTGATGTTAATACAGATGGTAGAATCAGTAATGGGCAGAGATAAAAAAGTGGTCACATTGTAGAGTTGGGTGGTTTCATTTTTGGACAGATGTATCTCTCCAGAATACTTGGTTGAGTTTTGAGTCTCTACTGTCCAGTAAATTTTCTGAGGCTTTGGATTGCCTTGTTTAGAAGAACAGGAAAAATTCAACATATTTCCAGTTTCTGCAGTTGTGTTGTCAAGTCTTGTTATTTCAGGTTGACTGAAAGGGGCAAGAACAGACAGATGAAAAGGTAACTGATGGACGATGACCAATACTTTGGGGACATGGTTTTGGACAAAACACAAATATTCCCCTTGGTCTGCAATCACAACATTTAGAAGATGTAAATTCCAAGTGGTTTGGTTAAACTTGGTGCTGTTAATGTAGCTGGGATGATTGTAGGTTTGCTTCTCACTTCCATGATACAGCTCATACATAACATCATCTTTGGCACCTTGCCAAAATATCACTAGCTCTTTCTGGCCAATGTTTTGAGGATTCTTAAAATCACAGGGCAGGTCTGCAGTCTCATTGAATAAAACCTCAATCTTTGACTTTGTGGCAGTGCCAACTAAAAATATGGACTTCATCAACGAAACAAAATTATTCAAGTCCATTGTATCCAAGTTTCTTATCCAAGGATCAATCTAACTGGGTTCAGACCAAGTGATGAATTTTTTCAGCCAATAGAAATCCATGAAGAATTGTCTTCTTCAACCCAGAGGTGTTCACCAGAGAGGGAAGCATCAACATCTGGGTTTTCAAAGCCAGGGGGCTCTCAATGGCTGCCAGAGTCTCATCTGGTCAAATCACACAACACTTCTCAAAGTGAGCCCCCAAGAAAAGACTTTTATATTGGAGGGGAAGAGCAGGGAGGTGAGTGGGATTGAGTGAACCTTATTATCATCAGAATTAGCTCAAAGAGGGAATAAAATACACCCTCAATGGGGTATAGAAATCTATCACCCTACAGGAAAAGTTGGATGGAAAGAGTATAAGAGAAGGAGGGGGTGATAGGGAGTGGCAGTAGTGAGAAACAAAGTACTTTTGAGGAAGGACAGGCTGAAAATAGAGAGATAATAGAATAAATGGGAGAGAGGAATAGGATGGAGGGAAATATAATTAACAAAGTGTGAAAGAATATCTGAAATTTTTGAAAAAAATTAAAAATTGAAAATTTTGATAAAAGTATCAATTCTCAAACATATAGAGAACTGAGTCAAGCTGGTCAAACTAAGAGCCATTCCCTAAATAATAAATGAACAAAAGGTATGATCAGTTTTTAGGCAATATATCTATACCCATATGAAAAAGAAATACTCTCACTGTTGATTGGAGAAATGCAAACTAAAACAATTCTGAAGTACTACCTTATACCTATTAGGACAGAAAAGGTAAATGACAAATGTTGGAGGGGATGTGGGAAAAATGAGACATAATGCATTATTGGTACAGTTGGGAACTGATTCAACCATTCTATAGAACAATTTGGAACTATGTCTGAAGGGCTACAAAACCATGATTACCCTTTAACTTTGCAATACCACTACCACATCTGTATCCCAAAAGAGACTTAAAAAAAAGGAAAAGGTCATATATGTACAAACATATTTATAGCAGCTCTTTCCTGGCGGGGGGCGGGGAGATAATTAGAAATTGAAGACATGTCCATTAATTGGGGAATGGCTGAACAAATTGTGGTATGTGATTATGATGAAATACTATTGTACTTTAAGAAATTATGAGAAGAATACTCTCAGAAAACTTGGAAAGACTTGCATAGGCTGATGAAAAGTGAAATGCACTGTGTACAAAATAACAGAAATATTGTAAGATGATCATCTGTGAATCACTTAGCTATTCTCAGTGAGTGAAAGAAGTGAAAACTTCTCAGACTATACTCTAAAATCTAGTAAGGCTTTTCGTGGGAAACAGGCCCAAGTTCCCCTTCACCAGAAACCACATGATTTAAAAGGACTCAAAACTCAGAGGGGTAGGGAGTCACCCCTGTCCTCAGTGACACCTCAGCATAAGATATGCCAAATAAAGACAGAAGTGCTTTCTCAAATGTAAATTGGGTGGTCTATTGTTTCCTTCTTCCAGTACTTGAGGTTGATTGCTGTGTTTAGATTGTGCACCAGACTTCTAACCAATGGAAGAAAAGGGTCAGAAGCAGGGTGGGGGAGAATTCCATGTTAGGGCTTATAACTTCACTATTTCCTTTTGTAAATTGCTTCTCCTCCCTGACCATTTGTCAGGAGGGTGGCCATTTCTTGAGATAGTTATAAATCATTCTTTTCTGCTTCCTACCTTCAGAAGCCTCTGAGTATTATTTGGGTAAGGATCTCTGTTGCACATAGTTTTGGGGTATTCGGATCAGCAATACAATAATCCAAGAAAACTCTGAAGGATTTACAATGGAAAATGCCATCCATCTCCATAGAAAGAACTGATGTTGTCTGAATAGAGATTGAGGCTTTTTTTTTTTTACTTTCTCATTTTTCCTGAGGGTTTTTTTTTTGTTAGTATTTTCTTTCACAACATTATTATTAGAGATATGTTTTACATGACCTCACATGGATAACCTATATTGATCTGCTTTGCCTTCTCAATAAAGGGATGTGGGGAGGGAGCAACAAATTTAATTGGGAACTGAAAATTTTATAAACAAATGTTAGAGGTTCTTTTTAGATGTAACTAGGAAAAAAATTAAGAAATTATTTTTAAAAAGACTGAATCTAGATACAATAGCATTTCTCGTAAATACCTTTGGTTGACCTTCCCCTTTCATTTTCTTTTGTCTATTTTTTTTTCCTGGCATGATTTTACCAGACAACTCTGGGACCCATACAGGAAAATGTGACTTTTCCTACAACAAGGCCTGTAAATTTCTCCTCAGAATTTTCTTATTCTCTAATTGTAGCATAATTATAAGCCATTGACGTATTTCATAATTATGTTTTAAGGTCACTGTTAATATAGACATGGACATTTGAACATACCCCATGAGAATATAAACCTCCAGGATCTGTTGTATTACTTGTTAAGACAGTGAAATTAAATTATTGAGTTAGATAACCTCTGAGATGCTTGCCACATCTAGATATGATCTATTATCATAACTTGTTAGCGTGTAAATTTAAGCTATGGTCTTGTGATCTAAATTCAGCATGCTTTAAGTGTAATATTCTGTCCAGGAAAGTCTTAATACCATCTAAAGAAAAAAATGGTATGTCTGGGTCATTGCTAGGCAGCTAAACAGTGGTGTTATATATATGTTTCATTTTCTACAACTATTTTACTATTTGTGACATGTGCAGATCCTTTTTTAGTGGTCAGAGTAGAGGGTCTTAAAGCACAGACCAATAGCTTGGATTTTTCTTCATTGCTGTTCCTTTGAGAATGGGTAGTCTGTAGTCTCTATAGGATCCCAGAGAGTTCCCTCCTTTCAGGGGAGTCATGGCTGTCAGTTAATAGAACAGCTACAGTATAGACTTCAGCTCTCCATAGCTACATTCTTATAATTCTATCCTGGCAGTGGATGAGGAATAAAAGACAGAATAGTGTGGAAAACTGTATCTCTGAGGGAAGCACTGAACCTTTCACAAGGGCCTGACTCATCCCTAATAACACTCCCTTTTACCCTTGTAGCAGCTAGATTTGAAGAGCTCTAGAAAACTGGTTACCATTAGTTACTGAAGTCTCCTGATGAAGGGTTCTACCTTCCTGTGGTCCTCTGTGTTTATATGCTGTGACTGGCAGCAACACTCAATCCCCATCATCTCTTGCTGAGGCCTAAAGCCTGCTGAACAAAACAGCAGTCAAATAAGAGATTGATGATAGACTAATAGTGCTGATTGGGACATATTTTTTGGACATGGACAATATGATTTTTTTCTTTATTCTGCATATTTATTACAAGGGTTTTAATATTGTACTTGCTTTTTATTCCCAATTTGACTAAGAGAAACTGGGGAGAGAGAAAACAGATTTGTTTTAATTGAAGAGAAAAAAAGGAAGACAGTAGTAAGCATTTTATAGCACCTACTATGTGCCAGACACTATGCTAAGCACTTTTTAAAAATAAATATTATCTCACTTTATCCTCACAACAACTCTGCAAGGTAAATGCCACGATTACCCTCATTTTATAGTTGAGAAAACTGAAGCAGAGAGAGGTTAAAACTTCCCAAGGGTCATATAGCTACCAACTGTCTGAGGAGGGGTTTATACTCCAGGGCCAGTGCTCTATCCACTTATAAATGTGAATAGGTAAAATTGAAGAAAAACAACAAAAAAACTTTACAAGTCAGTAAAGAATGGTAAAGATGACTATATGATATTTAGTAGATTGTCACCAAAATATAACAAGATGGTAATTTTAACATTTCAACTGTAAAGAATGCCTTTAAACATTTACATTTTGTTATACAGGAGTTGGGATGGAATGGCCATAATTTGAGATGTTATAATTTCTTCTAGGGAGAAATTAATTGTGAGATAATACACATTTCCTCCCTAGAGAAATTTTAATTCATAGTAACATAAATCTAGTACTAGTAGGGACCTGAAAGGTCATCTAGTCCAACGTCCTGATTTTGTAGACAAAGAAACTGGAGTTCAGGGTATTTCAGTAATTTGCCTGAAGTTATACAGATATAAGGATCAGAAACTGGATTGAAACCTAGGGCTCCTTACTCAATAGCCAGTGCTCTTTAAAACACAAGATGATGCATTCTAGGTTCAGTGTTCTTTCCTAACTTATGAACTACTTCTCAGTATCAATAAATCAACATGTATTTATTCAGTTCCTACTATGTACTAGGCCTTGGAGGTAGGTGGGAATAAAACAAAAACAAAAAGAAATGATTCCTACTCTCAAAGAACTTATATTTTGTTGGGTGAAATAACAAATGTGAATATATGTATGTGCAGATTTATGTACATGTAAATATATATATATGTATATATAATGTATGTATATAAATATAAAGAGACCAATATAAATAAATGAGTGAAGGAATAAATAGTAGTTAAGTTCAAGCTATTGTGAAGAGACTGACCTAGTTACACAGGCTCCTGATAAAGGATAATAATTTTGTTTGAATCAGAATTATTCATAAAGAGTTCAATCAGTGACCATTTATTCTTATTTATCAAAGAGGCAAATTAGTGAGCAGAGTCCAAATACCCCACTCCTTGCAGTAATTATAATTCAGTTGGAGCCAAGACAACAGCACAGAAGTAGGAAAACTCCATGAGCTCCCTTCCTTGAACACGTCAAGTAGCTATAAAATATGACTCTAAACAAATTTTAGAGCTACAGAACCCATAAGAGAGAAACAAATCTCCCACTGAAAGCAGGGAGAAACAAATGTCCCACTGAAAGCAGCCTGGCAGGTAGATAAGAAGAGTCCAGGACAGTGTACTCAGAGCTTAGCCCAGCCCTGTGTGAGCCTGTGGTTTTAGCTCCAGGGCAGCCCCAACTAGCAGCAGCCTGAGCAGAGATCAGAAGAGTGGATCACCAGCAGCTGTAGCATTTTCCAGAATTATCAACCCATAAATTCCAAGGACAAAGTAAAAAGTCAGTGTGGAACTCTGTTGGAACTGGGGGAGATGGAGGAGTGCAGCTGGCTACTGCCTCCAGGGCAAGAAGGTGAGAAGTGGCGGAGGCACCTCCACATGGCTACTTCAGAGCTCCTGGCCTGCAGATCATAGGGGGACCAAGAGGCCAGTTCAGATTAATCACTTTAGCTTTAAGATTCTTGGATCTGGATCACTCTGTTGGGTGGAGGTCCTGGGGTGTGTGACCAGTGAGCCAGAACTTGTGGAGGCTGTAGAAAGGGCACCTAACTAATAGCTCTGGCAGCTGTTAAAACCCCAGCAATTTTGGACAAAGCTCTCCTCTCTGGAAGTAGAGTTATACTGTGACAGAGAGCTCAAAAGTCAAATAATTGAGTGGCAACCTAAGCAAGCAAAGGAAGCAAAGCAAGCCCAGGAAAAACTGGAAGAGAAATGATAATGATGCAAGAAAATCATGAAAAGTAGCTAACAACATAACTAACTCAATTGGTACAAGAGGTCCAAAAAGCCAGTGAGGATAAAAATGCCTTAAAAAGGAAAATTTGCCAGATAGAAAAAGATTTTGAAAAGCTCACTGAAAAGAATAATTCCTTCAGAATTAGATCGGAGCAAATGGAATTTAATGAATTTATGAGAAATCAAGATACTATTAAACAAATCCAAACAAATGAAAAAATAGAAGGCAATGTAAAATATCTATGGAAAAAAACAACTGACCTGGAAAATAGATCCAGGAGAGATAATTTAAAAATTATTGGACTACCTGAAAGCCATGATCAAAAAAAGAACCTAGAAATCATCCTTCAAGAAATTGTCATGGAAAATTACACAGATATTTTAGAACCAGAGAGCAAAATAGAAATCGAAAGAATTCAGCAGTCACCTCTTGATGAAGCCCCCCCCTCCCCCGCCGCAAAAAAACAAAAAAAAACCAAAAAACTCCTAGGAATGTTATAGCCAGGTTCTGTAGTTCCCAAATCAAGGAGAAAATATTACAAGCAGCCAAGAAAAAACAATTTGAACATTGTGGAAACACAATCAAGATAACACAAGATCTAGTAGCTTCCACATTAAGGGATCAAAGGGCTTGGAATATTCTAGAGGTCAAAGGAGCTAGGACTAAAACCAAAAATCACATGCCCAGTAAAATTGAGTATCATGTTTCAGGGAAAAATGGTCATTCAATAAAATAGAGGACTTTCAAGCATTCTTTTTTTTTTTTGGGTTAACAAGCACACTTTAATCAAACAAACATATATTACCTAGGTCAGGGGAAAAGGTCAGCACCCCAAACTTCAGAGTATACAGACAGATCAAACAGACAGGCTTCCAAACTGTCCAACCATTATCAATACCAAAATCACAGTTACCAGAGAGGGAAGCATCAACATCTGGGTTTTCAAAGCCAGGGGGGGCGGGGCTCTCAGTAGCTTCCCAGAGTCTCATCTGGTCAAATCACACAACACTTCTCAAAGTGATCCCCAAAGCAAAGCCTCACATCAGGAATTATATAGCCTTCTCCTGGTTCAGAGAATGTAACCACCCTCTTGACCCACTGCCCAATCACACAGCATCAAGGTGTGGTCACAGCACCAAGCCTCCTACCACAGCCTCCATGTGACCACATTTAGCTTATTAGGGGGCAGAGTATACTTTCAAATTAAAGAAGGTTCTCAGAGTCACTTAAGTCAATCAAAGTCTCTTAAGCCAATCAAAAGGCCTAGGGGCAGGGAAGATCTTCAAATCTGCATTTCCATTACATTCCGCCCCAAGATCTTTCACGCCCATAGCATACACAATTTACATTTGAATTAGCACTAAAACATCTCTTAGGTCACATTTTCCAGGTACATAAGAAAATCACAATATAATCTCAAAGTACAAAAGTCCAAGTCTTCCACTCATGGGGCAAATGTTAACTCAGTCACTTATCCGTAAAATCAAAAAATAATCACTCTTAAGTTAATTCAATCAGTTACATCAGTTTTCAAAATACATGGTCAAAGTCTTCCACTCATGGGGCAAAGTCTTGATTAACTCAATTAGTCTCTTATCAGTAACAATCTCAAAATACAATCAGTAACTTATTCAGTAAAGTCTTACTAAGTAAGCATAGCCTAGATAATTTACATTTCAATTAGCACTAAGCATCTCTTAAGTCATATTTTCAAGGTGCATCTAAAGTTACCAAAGTGGCCACTGGGCCTTAAACACAAAATACATTATCACATCAATTCAAAACAAAAGTCCAAATTAAGTTCTCTTGGGAGGAGGGGGGTGTCCTTCCCATAACACTGCTCCAGCCCCTGCTTTCAAGTCCAGAGAGGGAGCTGGGCAACAAAACCAAAGGTGGGGTCCTTGGGGGTCCATGGCACTTCACCCCACCCACCATAGTCACAAGTTCATCCTCTCCCTGGGTCCCAAACTGTGGGATGCAGCAAGGAAACACATTCAGTGCCCCTGCTTTGCCTCACAGTCCTTATCTTGTCCTGTGGCTGAATTCCAAACTCCTGGGTTCCTTCTCCTCCAGCAGAAGGCAGCAGCTCCAGGCTTCTCCACAGGTCTCCATGCAGGCAGGTCACCATTCTTGCTGTCAGCTCAGTGAAGTCAGCATGCAGGCCGTTCTTCTCTCCTGCTCCATGGCTCCACAGAATCAGAGCTACCACAACTGGGAAACAAACAATTATCCCAGCCCACATACTTTCCTTTTACTCAGCAGATCCCATCACTCGTTGCCATTTTGTAGCGGCAAGCACCCCAATATCCCCAGGGTGACTGCCAACACAGGTTCTTAGATCTGCTTTTCAAAAGGAAAGCAACTCAAAATGGATTAACAAGCTTACTTTAATCAAACAAACATATATTACCTAGTTCAGGGGAAAAGGTCAGCACCCTGAACTTCAGAGTATACAGACAGATCAAACAGACAGGCTTCCAAACTGTCCAACCATTATCAATACCAAAATCACAGTTACCAGAGAGGGAAGCATCAACATCTGGGTTTTCAAAGCAGGGGGCTCTCAACAGCTTCCCAGAGTCTCATCTGGTCAAATCATACAACACTTCTCAAAGTGAGCCCCCACTTTCAAGCATTCTTGATGAAAAATCTAGAGTTCAATAGAAAATATGACATTCAAATATAAGAAGCAAGAGAAGCATCACAACATAAACAGGGAAAAGAAATCATTTCCTGTAAACCAAACTTGCCTATCCTGATGACCTATCTCTTACTTCTCTCTTTTGACCCTGCTATGTCAAAATTCTTTGCTAGTTCCTCTTCTCTGGTTACCACCCCTTATCTCTTTCCTGTACTATTCCTTTTTTTCTTTCAGGACCAGTTCTCTCAATCCCATAATCTTAGGTACTGTTCATATATAGCAGATTTTTCTTCTACATCTGATGCTATTTTATATTATATTAATGTATAAGTATATTAGTATAATATACATACATATGTACATAGTATATTAATGTATATTAATATAATATATACATAGTAACATATTAGAAATATTATTATCCCCATTTACAGATGAGGAATAATTATAGGCAAAATAAATACTAAATAAAAATGTCATAGTGAAACACAAACTGGTTAGGGAAGGAGGGTGCTAGTAGTTGAGTGAATCACAAAAGTCTTCTGAAGGAAAAAAGAGGTTCTGCGGTAGAAGTCAGAATGGAGTACATCCCAGGTTTGGGGGACGGTTATAACAAAGGGGCAGAGATGGGAGATAACATGATGTCTGTGAAGAGAGGACAGTTTGACTGAACTGAAGAATATGGAACAGGAAATAATAAGGCTAGAAAGATAAATAGGATCCAGGTTGTAAATAGGAGCTCAGATTGACTTTAAAAGTCAAACTGGGGAGCCTATAACTTATTTTGAAAGAAATAGTCAGTCCCTGAATATTGCAGAGTAGGGGAGTTACTGGTCATATCTGCAGTTAAGTAAAATCACTTTGACAGCTATGTGGAGGACTGACTGGAATATGGAGAGACTTGAAGGGGGAATACAATTGTGCCATAGAAACAGGGGCCACCAATCCATACAGAAAGACCCCATGAAGATTTAATTAATTATTAATATTAATATTTTAAAATGCGATGTTATCTGTTTTATTGTATTTTTATTTATTTTGCTAAATATTTCCCTATTATATTGTAATCTGGTTTCAGCTGCACTTGGGAGTGTTGCAGGCTAGATGTGTTTGACATCTCTGAAATAGGAAGCCTTTGCAATAGCCTAGGTGAGAAGTGATAGGAGCCTGAACTAATGCCATGACTGTGAATAGAAAAAAAGTTTTCTAATTCAAGAAACATTGTAGAAGTGAGAATGACACCACCAATTTCTTTTATGTTTTACAAGATAGAACACGTATAACCTAAAACAAATTGTTTTGACATGTAATTGGGAAAAAAATAAAAATAAAAAATAAAATAAAATAAAATAAAATATTTTTTTAAAACCCTTAAAAAAAGAAATCATATAAATACATATACATATTATTTACATGCAATTGGGAAATAAGATATACAGGCATACCTTGCTTCCTCCTTCCCTCCCTCCCTCTTTACCTCCTTCCCTCTTTCCTTCTTACCCTAACCTGCAGGTGCCTTATTTAATCTATGAAATGTTTTTTTTTCTCCCTTTCTCTTAAAGACCAAACTTAACCCCAAGTCACTCACTTCTCATAGTTTACCAAATAATTGCTTCCAGGCCAAGCCCTACTTGGTCATTGTTTGGACCCAGATTGGCTCACAATGATATAAACAGCAATTGTTTCTGTTTTGAACAGAAAACATGAGGTTCTTTCCCTCCTAGATTTATTTTTTTAGAAGATGTCATTATTTACTTTTTTTTTTTTTGTTTTTTTGGAGGGCAGTTGAGGTTAAGCAACTTGCCCAAGGTCACATGGCTAGGTATTGTTTGTGTGTGCATTGTCTGAGGTCAGATCCGAACTCAGGTCCTTCTGACTCCCACCTAGCCACCCCTACTTTTTTTTTTTTTATTAAACCTTAATGAATGGGCTTTGTCTCAGTCAAACTACGACCTGTTCAGGATCTTAGCTTGAAATGGCCAAGGGTCTGCCCCTGCATCCTAACCCGTGTTCCATTGTCCTGATTTATATCTGGCTGCTGGATCCAGATGGTTTGGGAGGTGAAAATGAGGCTGGTCACTTTGCACAGTCCTCCCTCACTTAAATCCAATTCATTTGCATGCCATGGCATCACCTTCCAGATGTCATTGTCCTCTTTGAGAACAAAGTACAAGCCTCAACAACAAAATCAGGAATAGATGACCTCTAATGTCCCATCTGTTTCTAAATGTTTGATTTGATTGTTTCTGTTCTTTGTATTTTATTCTTCACAATTATTTCTCCACCTCTTTTCCCCTTCTCAATTTTAGTACTTTGAGTCAGAGCTCTGTTTTTAGCAATCTTTTTATCCCCAATGCCTTTCCCACAGTTGGCATTTATTAACATTTGCCAAATTGAATACTGTAGCCCAACAACTATCCCTGCCTTGAACATTACAATTTCTCATTGAAGTATGTCTTTGGAATCTATCCCTTTCATTCATTGATGCATTACCACATCTATGACATTGACATGTATTTCCTTTGAAATAGATAAGTGGGTTAAGGGATATATTTCCAAATATTTTTTTCTTATAAAATCTAGTTCCCTTTTGGAATGATTTCTTTCAAAGTAATTTAGACATAGCCTGAGGGTGTGTGTATGTATGTATGTATGCATATATGTGTCTATACACACACATATAGAACTACCACATTTTCCAAAATTAATGGGTGTTTTCTACATTAAATCATGTGGCAAATTCAGAAGAGCAAATTGAAGAAATTATCAATAACAGATGAAGCTGATGCCATGAAAATGAGGATGTGAATTGGTAGTAATCTAGCACCTATATCTATCAAAGTTCAAATAATAAGCTATTTAGCATATCTATCATTTCAATGGTGAACTTGAACACTATTTGTACTCTCAAAGTAAAACCTTAGAAGCTTTTTTCCAAACACTCAATTTAATGCTGCTCTGTGTATTGAAGGCTTTTGCCCCATAGTTGTCAAAACAATTGGTTATCCCTTAAAACAATTATTTGCAGATGCATGTAGTTAAAAGCAGCCCAGCTGGAACTAATGTGGCATTAAACCCTCTACACAAAATCATCTCAATAGCACTAATGTGTTGACCCAAACCTACAAAAGCAAAGACATTTTGAATTTGGGTAGGTATCTCTTTTAAGGAAAGTCTATACCAACAACACAGAATCTGGTCTGAGAGGTGGGGAGGGATATGGTCTGCATGTATTATATCATTTGGTTTAAAAAAAAAAATTGGGGCAGCTAGGTGGCACAGTGAATAGAGCACTGGCACTGGAGTTAGGAGGACCTGAGTTCAAATGCGGCCTCAGACACTTAAAACTCACTAGCTGTGTGACCTTGGGCAAATCACTTAACCCCAATTGCCCTGCCACCCCCTCAAAAAAGTGTCTTATCAATACCTCTTTACACGATAAATTGAACTTCCCTGATGACAAAGGAAAACATTTAAACAAAAACATCTGATAAAGAAACTTATTTAATGATGTACTGTATAAAGATCATTCTGTCTTAGTAGTCCATTTCCTCTTTATTTTGAAGGAAGGAGATAAAATAGCTATTGTTCATGTAGTGCTTTAAGATTGGTAAAATGACACACACACACACACATATTTAGTGAGGTGTTATTTTTATTCCCAATTTACAACTAAAGAAACTGAGGCTTGGAGATGTTGAATGAGTTACCTAGGGCCATAGAGCTGGTATGTATCTGAGGTATGATTCAGAATCAAGTCTTCCTGATTCCAAGTCCAGCATTCTATCCATGAAAATTCTTTTTCAAAGACCTTCATAATTTTTTTTATTTGTCCTTTTCCCCCTTTCATTAGAGGCCAGCTTCCTTTCGGTGAACTTTCAATTTACCTTGTTATAGTCATTATGTATCTGAGGTTCCCAAACTTATTTGGCCTACCACCTCCTTTTCAAAAAAAATTTTCAGTGTTACCATCCCAAAGTCTACTTTCTTTAATTCAATGGGTTTTAAAAATCTGTACCACTTTGCAAAGTATTAATTTTTTAAAATTATGCCTCTTTAATTTAGTAATTTATCTTAAATTTGTTTTTTTTCCCAAATTGAAATTAGGATGATGCAATATTGAGTCATGTAAACATATAATATCATATTGTAAACAAGTCATTATAGACATGTATTCCTTCTGATGAATGCTGAAATTCTTGACAATGTGCAACACATTCATCTGTCAACACTTGCTTCTTAAGACCTGCTGGTGCACTTGACCATTGATCAGTTATAACTTGCATTTTGTGTGTTTGTTTGAAAAACAATGTAATCATTATGACATTAACTCTGTTATACAAGGGATGAAACATGCAAAAACATTTTTTTCTTTCCTTATGTTTCCTCCATCCTCTTATTTTTATTCAGTGGCCCCCTCAAAATGCCTCTAGGTTATGATAGCCCCTTGATTTTTTCCAGCACTCCCCTGGGGGTAATATCGCCCACTTTGGGAACTTCTTTTGAATTTCAGTTTTAAAATTGTAATCCTGTTCCATCTTTTTTTTTCATCCATAAGTTCATAGAAATCTTCCAAACATTCTATGAATTCCTTCTAATTTTCATTTCTTATTGCACAGTAATGTCCCATTACATTTATATGCTCCAATTTTTATTTTCCTTCTGTCATTTCCTGATCAAATAGTACCCAATTTGTTTTCAGTTCTCTGGTAAAGCAAAATGTTTGCTTTGTACATTGGTCCATTTGTTAGTCCAAATTTTCTTGAGCTTTAGTCCTTTAATAGGTTAGAAAACATCAATTTATTATATTAAATTTTGTGAAGAGGCATTTTTATCACCACTATCACCAAGACCAACCCTGCCCTCCCAAAACTGAAGCCATAGTTCACCTGTTTGTTTGCCTATAATCACTTTGGCAGCATGCCAAGAAATAACAGGATTCAAGGGAAGACTTTTCCAACAGAGAATTATTTTGATATCATGGCATTCAGGTAACCCTGTATGAGTATTAGATTAATGTAATTTTGTATTTGAGGAAACTAAACATAATAGCTTCCCATATAAAATGATGCTTTAAAGTCTACAAATCACTTTTCTTACAACACTCAGTTGGGATGTAAGTATCATTATCTATATTTTACAGATGAGTCAAAAGTTCAGAAAGTCAGAAGCTGGGAAAGATTGTGCCTAACCCAGTGTCCAATGACTAATAAGCTACTGGTTGAGGAGTTATTCCTATTTCTCATGGATCTAAAATGAGTTCTTACATCACTGCAGGGTTCCTTCACACACACACACACACACACACACACACACACACACACAAAATACATGCACACACATACATATACCATCGTTTTTAACATATTTAAAAGGAACCTACATGATCACCTGACAGGGATGTTAGAAAAGTTTCCTATGTGGGATACAGTGTTGCATGAAGTGACCTCTGAAGTTCAGCTTTATAATTCTATGAAATGAATGTTTTTTTTCTTTATATAATATAGTGATAATTTTAATAGAAGGATAGATCATTTTAACTCAGAATCATGGCTTATTTTTAGGAACTGAAATTTAGATGGGAAGATGACAGATTATTAATAAAACAACAAAAATAGTTTTTCTTATTTGTTATTTGCTGGATTACCAAAATCTTGGTGACTTTTTTTATAGACCCTTCTATGACTTCATAGAGTGACAACTCGAGAAGAGTTTATTCCTCTGACACAGACTTGGATTTGCTAGGAAATTTCTCAGCCAGGTTTCCTTGTGAACCCTGAAAAAATATTGTCCAGCAGAAAGTTCATGGGACTGATAAAAAATAGTGAGAAGCTAAAGTGAAAGGAAAATAATTTTTGTTATTCTAAGAATACACTAAGAATTGCTTATATCTTATGCTTACATTTTGTCTATGCCATCTGAGACAGCTGGTAGTGTTGTGGATAGAGTGTTGGGCTTGGATTTAGGAACATCTGAATTAAAATTCAGTCAGACACTTGTTAGCTGTGTGACTCTGGGCAAGTCATGTAACATCTGTTTATTTTAGTTTCCTCAATTATAAAATGGGGAAAGTTGTAGCACCTACTTCCCAGGGCGATTGTAAAGGTCAAATAAGAAAATATTTTCAAAAGAACCTAGCTCATTATACTACACATAATGCTTGTCCCCTTTCCTTTTATCTTGTTTCACATTTGCTGAGAGCGCCCTACCAATAAGCATCATCCAGTGATGTTTGATTAAACCAATAGACTATAATCTCTATAGGAAAGATGGTTGGAAAATTTTCTGGTTGTGTGTTGGGTACCACATTTGTGGAGCTATATAAAGTTAAAGAATACTACAGGTATTCGGCTTAAAAAGAATAGAGATAGTTATGTCAGATGTTGTCATTCAATCTGCAGCAGAACAGGGTGGTAATGGTAGTGTCAATTCAAATAACTCATTCTGATAACAAGATTGTCTTTTCCTCTACAATTCTTGTGTTTTCTTCCTTTATACTTTACAGTTGAGGAAATTGAGATCCAGTTCAGTTAATTGACTTGCATAGGTGACAACTAGTTAATGATAGGATTTGTATTTAAGGTGTCTGACTTCTTTCAATGTGTTCTTTCTTATGCATCAGGCCAAGGAAGTAGTGACCACTCATGAATGTAGACATAAACACACACACACACACACACACACACACCCACCTGTCAGATAGGTGAGAGGTCCAAAGGGTCTGTGCAAGGTAAAGCCCAACTTTATATAACAACTTCTAACCTGAGGATGCCAGAGAGATTTTGCCCTAAGTCAATAGATGAATTGGACCGGTAGATGGAACAATGGATAGAGTACTGGGCCAGGAATCAAGAAAACTTATCTTTATTAGTTCAAATATGGCTTCAGACACTTAACTAACTGTGTGACCCTGGGTAAATCACTTAACCTTGTTTGCCTGTTCCCTCATCTGTTAAATGAGCTGAAGAAGAAAATGGCAAATGATTCCAGGAAAACCACTGCCAAGAAAACCCCAAATGAGGTCTCAAAGAGTTGGACAGGACTGAAACAACTAAAGAGCAATAATAAAGAATCAGCAAATGAATGAATGACTAGACGAATGAATGAATAAGTGAAATAAGTGAAGTATGTAGTGAGATGGCACAAGCTACTCATACGGTATTCTTAGGAGAGAACATCATATTAGAAAGCCATGAAATAGCTTTAAAGACAGAAGAAAAAAAAACATTCAAAGTGGGAAAAAAAAAACCTTCTTCTCCATAAGAAATGAAATGATGTCATTATTTAGGACAGAACTGCAGTATTCTGGAAATTAATTTCTGCAGCATTTTTACTATATGAGTCTTTTCCATTAAGAAGCCCGTGTGGATTCATGTATAATCTTTTGCACAAATAATTTAGAAATATGTAAATATAGTTCCTTTAAAAGAAATTTCTTTTTTATTAGGCTATCTGCATTAAATGAGTATTTTTATTTTCCTGGTTCTGAATGCTTAAATATGTAAATGGAAAATTATGCTGTTTTGTTAGAAATTTTTCATGTAAAAGACTATTATTGAACTATATTTTAAAAGAAAGTTATTGCTTGATAAACAATTACTCTGGTACTTTCTGAAAATACATTTGCTCATCTGGGTATTGAGACTGGTATGTGTAAATGATTTTGCAAAGTGCCAGCACTAATGGGAAGGATAAGGCTAATGTCAAGTACATGTTAGAGGTGGAAGAGCAGGCCTGGGGAGGAAGCGAGAAGAAGAGTGTGGCACTTGATATCTCGGCTTTGAAAATAGTAAAAAAAAAAAATCAGATGTATTCTACTAATGGTAATGCCAGAAGAAGAAGGCAGTTGGGCCCTGAAGGGGAGAGGACAGAAGGATAGTGCTGCTGAGATATACTTCCAAAGGTGGCTGAGAACTCTCAGATAACATAGACAATAGTTGCTAAAGAATAAAAGAGGTCAGAGGCCACAGAGAAGAAGACTATTGACTGTTGGAGATATGAAAGGCAGGGGATGAATAAAGAATAGAAGTAGGCTAAGCTGGGAGGAGCTGGGAATACATAGTATGGCCAACAGGGACTAGCTTGGTTCATAGCTCACAAAGAAAACTCAACTTCATTGTATCAGTAAGAAATCTATAGATGGTAAAAGAAACAAAGTGCCTTAGCAGCAAAACTCTTAAAGAGGGATTTTGAAAATAACTACTGGGGAGGAGACCTCTCTTCCTAACAGAATGATGACTAAGAGTTGAGAAAGAATCCTTCAGAACTTATTACCCTCAAAAATTTATGGCAAATTGTGGTCTTGTGAATATTAAAAATTCAGATGTCCTTTCCAATCATGTGATTCACTTCAGAATAAGAATAAGCATGGGAATGCATATACTGCACCATTCTCTCACTTTAAAAGCCTTTTATAAGCTAACCTCATCTTACTTTTCCAGTCTTCTTATATCTGGATTCCTTCCTTCTACATATTGTGTGTTTCGGTAACACTGATCTCCTTGGTGATCCTCACACATGACATTGCTTCTTCCAACTCTGGCTGTCCCTGATGTCTGTAATTCTTTACTTCCTTATTCTGCTCCTGAATTTCCTAACTCCTACTTCCAGTTACAATCTTGCCTTCTCTAAGAATCTTTTCCTGATCCTGCTTGATGTTAATGCTTTCTTTCTGAGTTTACCCTCCCTCCAATTCATCCTGCATATATAAGTTTGCATGGTATCTCCCTCAGATTTGTAGCTCCTTGAGAATAGGGACTGTCCTTTGCCTTTCTTTGTATTTTTTTAATCAAATGCTTTATTATCTTCTAGTTTACATTATTCATTTCCACAAGATTTTGACTTACAAGTTTTCTCCCCGTTTTTCCCCTACCCACCAACCCAAAAATAGGTATCCGACCAAATATCCCTCTTCCCATCTGCTCTCTCCCATATCTTCTCCTATACCACCTCCTATTTTCCAGTAGGGTGCAGTGGATCTCTATGCTCCAGTGCCTGTATTTCTTATTTCCCAATTACATGTAAAATAATATTAATAATAGTATATATATATATATATATATATATATATATATATATATATATATTTAACATTTGCTTGTAAAACTTTGAATTCCATATTCATTCCCTTCCTTCCTTGTTACCCACCCTTACTGGGAAGATATGCAATTCAGTATAGGTTGTACATGTGCAGCTATACAAAACATTTCCATAGTGCATATATTGTAAAAGACTGACTATATTTCCCTCCCTCCTATCCCACCTTTCACTTGTTCTATTTGCTACTTTGATCCTGTCCCTTTTTAAAAGTGGGTGCTTCCAACTTCCCTCCTCCCCAGCCTGCTCTACCTTCCATCATCCCCCCTCTCATCCCCTTCACACCTACTCTCCTATAGGGTGAGATACGCTATTTAGTTTGTATATCATTCCCTCCATAATCCAAATTCAATAAAAATAAGGTTGACCCATTCCCTTTTGCCTTGATGTTCTTCTCCTCCATTGTAACCATTTTCCCTTGCCTCTTCTATATGAGATAGTTTACCCGATTCTTTCTCTCCCCATCTCCTCTCATTCCATTCCTTTCTCACCTCTTAATTTCACCTTGTATAATCCTTTCCTATTAAATTATCCCTGTGCCCTCTATGTATACCAGTACATATATATACACACATTCATATATGTATTCATATGCCCGTATACCCTCCTTTATAAACAAATACACACACACACATACATACATATATACATTTCTATTCCTTTCAACTATTCTCATGCTGAGAAGTTTCATAAGTTACAATTATCATTTTTCCATGTAGGGATGTAAATAGTTCAACTTTGATAAGTTTTTTTATGATTTCTTTTCCCTGTTTACCTTCTCATGCTTCTCTTGCTCCTTGTATCTGAATTTCAAATTTTCTTTCTTTTCTTTCTTTTTTTTTTTTTTGCTTTTCAGAGGGCAATTGCGGTTAAGGTCACATGAATAGTTTTTGTGTTAAGTGTCTGAGGCTGGATATGAACTCAGGTCTTCTTGACTCCAGTGTCAGTGCTCTATTCACTATGCCACCTAGCCACCCCTGAATGTCAAATTTTCTATTCAACTCTGTTTTTTTTCATCAAGAATGCTTGAAAGTCCTCTATTCCACTGAATGACCATATTTTCCCCTGAAACATGATACTCAGTTTTGCTGGGTAGGTGATTCTTGGTTTTAGTCCTAGCTCCTTTAACCTCTGGAATATCATATTCCAAGCCTTTTAATCCCTTATTGTAGAAGCTGTTAGATCTTGTGTTATCCTAATTGTGTTTCTACAATAGGCAAATTATTTCTTCTTGGCTGCTTTTTATATTTTCTCCTTTATCTGGGAACTCCAGAACCTGGTTATAATATTCCTAGGAGTTTTCTTTTTGGGATGTTTTTCAGGAGGTAATTGGTGAATTCTTTCAATTCCTATTTTGCTCTTTGGTTCTAAAATATCAGTGCAATTTTCCTTGAGAATTACTTGAAGGATGATTTCTAGGTTCTTTTTTTGATCATGGCTTTCAAGAAATCCAATAATTTTTAAATTTTCTCTCCTGGATCTATTTTCCAGGTCAGTGGTTTTTCCAATGAGATATTTCACATTGCCTTCTATTTTTTTCCATTTGTTTGGATCTTTTTTTAATAGTATCTTGATTTCTCATGAAGTTACTAGCTTCCGTTTGCTCCAATCTAATTCTGAAGGAATGATTCTCTTCAGTGAGCTTTTGAGATTCTTTTTCCATCTGGCAAATTTGGATTTTTAAGGCATTCTTCTCTTCATTGCCTTTTTGAACCTCTTTTGCCATTTAAGTTAGTCTATTTTTTAAGGTGTCATTTTCTTTAGTCAGGTTTGTTGACTCTCATTTCATAATTTTCTTGTATCATTCTCATTTCTCTTCCCAATTTTTCCTCCACTGCTCTTATTTGATTTTCAAAACCCTTCTTAAGGTCCTCTATGGCCTGTAACCAGCTTGTATTTTTCTTGGAAGCTTTTGGTGCAGGAGGTCTGACTTCACTGTCTTCCTCTTGTTCCATGCTTTGATCCTTTTTGTCCCCAAAATAGGAGTATAAAGTTGGGTTTCTGTGTTTATTTTGCTTCCCTTGTTTGCTCATGTTGCCAGTCAATTAATGGACTTTTGGGTTTTTTGCCACAGTAGGACTCTGCCACCAGACAGGGGAGCTTTGTTCTAAACATTGGGGTTTTCTCAGGTGCTGAAGGTATTTTTGGGTGCCCTCTCTGAAGCCTCCAAACACTCTGGCAAGCTGGTTGCACAACTCAGGGCCTCCACCCTAGATCACAATCCAGATCCAAGAAGGTTAAAGCAGGATCAATTACTCCTCAGAATTGTTGCTTGTTCCCCCTACAGTCTGCAGGCCAAGAGCTTAAGCAGCCATGTTGCTGTGGCTGCATGGCCATGGTGCCTCAGCAGCTTCTCGCCCGAGGGCAAAGGCCAAGAGCACTCCAAACTACTGGATCCCAAAGTCCTCACTGCACTGACCTCTCACTGTGTCTTTAGCATCTATGTGTTGATAATTCTGGAAATTGCCACAGCTGCTGGTGATCTGAAGTCCCTCCAGCCAGTGGCTAGTTAGGCTTCCCTGGAGCTAAAACCTTCCCTTTCTTTCCATTTCTTAAGCTAGTCACAGGACCTACCACATAGTAGGTAACTAAGAAACACTTTTTTACTCAACTCCTGTCATAACTCAAAATGTGTATCATAATTCCAGGAATAAAATATGTCCTCAAGAAATACTGTTGTTTGATTGACTGCTTTTACCACCTTTCTTCTAGGCTGTGATGTAAGCAATAGTAATATATTCAAAAAAAGAGAACAGCTTAATTGCTTCCATTCAGAAATGCAGAATTGTTCATAAATGATGAGTACTCTTGCATTCTAAGCTGTAGGAGACAGAATGTCTGTGATTATTTTGATGCACATTCACAAAATCAGTACATTTTAAATATTCAGTATATTTATTTTTCTCTGAAATTTTTGCAGAGCAAAATCCAATCATGCATTCTCCTGATGTTTTTTTACCCCGTCCCTGCTTCCCAAGCCATTACAGCATGTACTATAATTGTAATTATTTTTTAATGATTTCTACAAGATTTTTTTTAATACAGATCTTCACATTACCATGAAACATCCCATTATTTATGGCTGCAACATTTGTTTTTGCCACTTTTTTGAGACTAATTAAGCACATTTTTCTTAATAGAAAATTAAAAAGCTACAAATCATGGTGGGTGAGCTTTCCTTTCAGTCTTGCCTCATATCCAAAGGGTCCAAGGTTTTGCTGACAATTAAGGAATACCTTCTCGGTGGCATTTTTCCCTTCTCACCTCCTATTGAATCATTACCTCTAGCCCCTAATTCACTGAAGCTTGTTTGTTGAGAAAATGAAAAATTCCTTCCAGTCAAATGAATTGGAATCTGGACTTCTTAATTTGAGTGAACTTCAGTGATCTCTTATTTGCTTCTGACTTTCTGAGAGCTAACAGGTATGTACCTTTTCCCCAAACTCATAAAACTCTAACTTCTCAAACCCTAGCTCAAAATAAACAGTTTCAGAGGACTTTATCATTTGAAGTCAAGATGAGCCTACAATTCCTCAGATACATTGTCCCTCCAGCTATTAATTTCTTCTCTGAAAGGCTTTCTGGAGGATTGAAATCATCTGCCATTAGCTCTGATGCTTTCCCTATGACCTCTTATTTTTTCTCAGTTAACCTCATATATTGAACAATATCTTTTGCTCTGGGCTTCTTCTTATTTCCCAGGTTGATCCACATTTTATTAAAACTTGGGATTTGAGTGCTCTTTTGGACTGTAATTATCCCTGTAGTAATTCCCACATTCCCAATGTAGACCACTTTTTTTTAACCTTTGTTGAAGTATGAGAGAGAATGATTTTGATTTTTAAAAAATGCCTATGTTTGTATATTTCTAAAGTTAACTTCATCATCAAGATATATAGTAAAACAAAAGTCCAATTTCCAGCAGCCTTATCTTTTCTGGTGACCAACCTTGAATTCAGAAGGAAAATAATCCTATAGAATTCAATGACTTCTAAGGGTCTCACTGTAGTGCTGCCCAGTATAATAACTGACATTTCAAATAATGACCTTGAGTCATTTTGACAAGGTAAAATTATGTTCAATAAAACGTTTGTAAGCAGACAAGTGTCCGATATATGTTACAAAGTTTTCAACCAAATTTTTAAAAATGTTAGCAACTAAGGGATGTGTTAGCATTGTATATGATCTATTTAGCAGCTACTCTACAGCATGACTAGTGACTGTGACCACAAATTGTAGACATTCAGCTAAAGGCAGGATGATGGCTTAGGAAATACCTCAAGGATAAAGGTGCAGTGGTAAGATGGCTAGTATCTTTAACAACTGCAGAATGGCAAGCAAAGCTAAAGGTAAAAAGAGGCAGAAATTAAGACACAGAAAAGCAAATTGTCTTAGGTTCATTTGATCAAAGGCAACTTCAATTAGAAGTCCCAGAAACTATCTGGGAAGGATAATGCTCTGACAAATATCTGAAGTTAGATTGAGCACATGCATTGCCCTTTAACAAGTAGAGAGTTCCAGAAAAAGAACAGAAACAAAGACTCAACCTAGATAGAGAGATATGTAACTGTACTCATATAGGTTCAATGATAAGTGGAATTAATATAATAATTTGGCATTTGCCAAGTCCTGAATATAGTGAATTAGTTTATTTGGGCTTTAACAATAATTTTGGGAAGCAAAGGTATTGCAGATATTACTTTAACATTTTACTTTTTATGCTTATGTGGAGATTGAGACTTGGAAATTTTGATAGTTCCCAACGACTGAGAAGTTAGTTTTATCAATGGGATTTGAAGACATATCTTCTTGACTCCAGTTCCAGCCTACTAGCTACCATTAGTTTCTATTTCTCCATTGTCTTTAGGACATTATCTGAGGACAGTCCAGCAGATCAGCAGGGAAAGGCCAGCGAAGCACACTGGGAACAGATAGCACAGTAACCAGGGAGTGGCCAGCACAGAGTTCTGGGAGCAGAGCCCAGGACTCTGTGCATCTCGGTTTTAGCCCCAGGGTGGCTGGGCCAGCAGCCGGCTCCAGAGACCCCAGAACACCAGCAGCTGTGGCTTTATCAGAATTATCAACACAGATATGCCTAGGACAAAGTGAGAGGTTAGTGTCCTATGGAATTTGGGACAAGTATTTGGGAGCATGGCAGCATCTTCCACAGGGGATACAAGCAACTAAGGAGATATGGCAGAGATGCCATTTTACAGCTCCAGTGGTAGCTTCAGCTCCTGGACTGCAAAATGTAGGGTGATCCAGCAATAAGTCTTGGGGGCTAATTGCTCTTGTTTTAACCTCCCTGGATCTGGATTGTGGTCTGGGGTGGAGGTTTGGGGTGGGTATACAGCTTGCCAGAGCATGTGGAGGCTTCACAGAGGCCACCCAACTAATACCTCTGAAAGTTGTGAAGACCCCAAGGTTTGGGACAGAAGCTCCCCTGTCTGGGGGCAGAGTCTTACTGTAGCAACAAGCCCAAAAGTCAAGTAATTAAGTGGTAACATGCCTAGGCAAAGGAAACAAAACAAACAGAAATTCAACATTAGATTCCTATTTTCAGGGAAAAAAGGAATCGAAGCATGGAACAGGAGGGGTCTGGAAGGTCAGAAGTCCTGCATCAGAAGCCCCAAATGAAAGTATGAGTGGGTTACAGGCTATAGAGGACCTAAAGAAGGACTTTAAAAATCAAAAAAGAGAAGGGGAGGAGAAATTGGGAAGACAAATGAGAAGGATGCAGGAAAGTTATGAAATGATAATCAAAAGCCTGACTGAGGAAAATAACACCTTAAAAACAGAATAACTAAAATGGCAAAGGAGGCCCAAAAGGGCAATGAGGAGAAGAATGACTTAAAAACCAGAATTTGCCATGTGGAAAAATAATCTCAAAAGCTCACTGAGGAGATTCATTGCTTCACAGTTAGACTGGAGCAAATGCAAGCTAGTGACTTTAGGAGAATTCAAGATGCTGTTAAACAGATCCAAACAAATGAGAGAATAGAAGGCAATGTGAAATATCTCATGGGAAAAACCACTGACCTGGAAAATAGATCCAGGAGAAATAATTTTACAATTATTGGACTACCATAAAGCCATGATCAAAGAAAACCTAGAAATTATTCTTCAAGAAATTATCAAGGAAAATTGCCCTGATGTTTTAGACCCAGAGGGCAAAATAGAGGTTGAAAGAATACACTGACCACCTCCTGAAAAGGATCCCAAAAAGAAAACTGCTAGGAATATTATAGCCAGGTTCCAGAATTCCCAGATCAAGGAGAAAATATTACAAATGGCTAGGAAGAAATAATTTCAATATTGTGGAAACACAATCAGAATCGCCCAGGACATGACAGCTTCACCAATGAGGGGTCGAAGGGCATGGAATATGATATTCCAGAGGTCAAAAGAGCTGGTATTGAAACCAAGATTCACCTACCCAGCAAAACTGAGTATCTTGTTTCAGGGAAAAAATATGGTGATTCAGTGTAATAGAGGGCTTTTAAGCATTCCTGAGGAAAACAGCACAGTTGAATAGAAAATGTGACCTTCAGACACAAGAAGTAAGAGATGCTTGAGAAGGTAATCAGGGAAAAGAAATCAAAAGGAATTTATCGAAGTTGAACTATTTACATTCCTACATGGAAAAAACAATAACTCAGACTGATGAAACATTTCTAAGTATGAAAAAATTGGAGAAGGGCATATGGGCATATGAATACATATGAGAATGTGTGTATATATGTTTATTGGTATACATGGATAGAGGCCAAAGGTCGAATTTGGTGGGAAGGGATGATACTTAAGGGGTGCAGTTAATAGGTGAGAGAGGAATGTGGCAAGAGGAGATGGGGAGAGATATGTAGAAGAGGCAATGAGAAGTGGTTGCAGGGGAGGGGAAGAACAGGAAGGGAAAAAGGCAAAACCATATTCTCATTGGATTTTGCTCAGGAAGAGAAGGACTTACTTATTAAATGGTATATCTCACCCTGCAGGAGAGTAGGTGAAAGGGAATGAGAGGGGGGATGATGAAGGGGAGGGCATTCTGGGGGGGGGAGGGGAGGTTGGAAGTACCCACTTTCTCAGAGGCACAGGAACAAAGTAGGGAATGGACCAGGTGGGAGGTGAGATGGGTGGGAGGGAAATATAAGCAGTCTTTTACAATATATCTACTATGGTTATGTTTTGCTTAGCTGTACATGTACAACACATACTGAATTGCTTATCTTCCCAAATGGGGTGGGTGACAAGGGAGGAAGGGAATTAATCTGATATTCAAAGTTTTAAAATTAGTTGTTTCAAATATATATAAATACTGTTTTTAATACTATTTTGCATGTAATTGAGAGATAAGATGTCCAGGCATTGGGGCACAGAGATTAACTTTGCCCTAATGGCAAAGTTGAAGTGGGTATGGGAGAAGATATGGGAGAGAGCAGATTGGATGAGGGGATTTCTTGTGGGACTGCTATTCTGGGGTTGTGGGTAGGGGAAAAATGGGGAAAATAGTGTAACTCAATATCTGTTGGAAATGAATGGTGTAAACCAGAAATTAATAAAGCATTTGATTTTTAAAAAAAGAAATCCTGCCCCAAAAGCTCCAAGTGAAAATACAAGCAAGTTGTAGCCCATAGAGTACCTTAAGAAGGATGTTAAAAACAAAATAAGAGAAGAGAAGGAAAATTGGGAAGAGAAATGAGAAGAATGTAGGAAATGTATGAAATGAGAGTCAACAACCTGACTGAGGAAAATAAAATCTTAAAAAGTAGACTAAATCAAGTGGCAAAAGAGGCTCAAAAAGGCAATTAGGAGAAGAATGCCTTAAAAAGCCAACTTTCCCAGATGGATAAAGAATCTCAAAATCTCACTGAGGAGATTCATTCCTTCAGAATTAGACTGAAGCAAATAGAAGCTTGTGACTTTACTAAAAATCGAGATGCTGTTAAACAGATCTGAGGAATTGAAAGAATAGAAGCTAATGTAAAATATCTCATGGGAAAAATATCTGACCAGGAGATATAATTTAAAAAATATTTGATCACGTGAAATCCATGATCAAAGAAAGAATCTAGAAAGCATCCTTCAAGAAATTCTCAAGGAAAATTGCCCTGATGTTTAAGACCCAGAAGGGGAAATAGAGGTTGAAAGAATCCACAGATCACCTCCTGAAAAAGACCCCAAAAAGAAAACTCCTAGGAATATTATAGCCAGTTTCCATAATTCCCAGATCAAGGAGAAAATACTATAAGCAGCCAGGAGAAAACAATTTCAATATTGTGGAAACACAATCAGAATAATAGACAGCTTCTACATTGAGGGATCAAAGGGCATGGAGTATGATATTCTAGAAGGCAAAGAGCTGGTATTAAAATGAAAATTCACCTACCCAGCAAAACTGAGTTTCTTGTTTTAGGGGAATATATGGTCATTCAGTGGAATAGAGGACTTTCAAGCATTCTTGAGGAAAAAACCAAAGTTGAATAGAAAATTTGACATTCAGACACAAGAAGGAAGAGATACTTGAGAAGGTAAACAGGGAAAAAAAATTAAAAGGAACTCATCAAAGTTGAACTATTTACATTCCTACATGGAAAAACAATAACTGTGACTGATGATACCTTTCTCAGTATGAAAATAATTGAAGAAGGGTATATGGGAATATGAATACATATGTGAATGTGTATATATATATATATATATATACATATATATTTACAGGCATACATGGATAAAGGGCACAGGTTGAATTTGGTGGGAAGGAATGATACTTAAGGGGTGAATTTAAGAAGTGAGAGAGCAATGTGGCAAAAAGAGTTGGGGAGAGATGGGGGCTGTAAACTATCTCATGTAGAAGGGGCAAGGGGAAGAAGTTGCAGGGGAGGGGAAGAACAGGAAGGCAAAAAGGCAAAACCATATTCTCATTGAATTTAGCTCATGGAGAGAATGACATACATACTAAATGGGATATCTCACCCTGCAGGAGAGTAGGGGTGAGGGGTATCAGAGGGGCATGATGGAGGTGAACACATGCTGTGTGGAGGGGAGTTTGAAGACACCCACTTTTGAAGAGGGATGAGATCAAAGTAGGGAATGGGCCAGGTGGTGGGTGGGATGGGTGGGAGGGAAATATAGTCAGTCTTTTACACTATATCTACAAGGTAATGTTTTGCATAGCTATACATGTACAACATATACTGAATTGCTTATCTTCCCAGTGGGAGTCCATGAAAAGGGTGCAAGGGAATGGATCTGAGATTCGAAGTTTTAAAATTAAATGTTTCAAATATATATAAATACTATTATTAATACTATTTTGTATGTAAGTTGGTGATACAACGTGCAGGCATTGGGGCACAGAGATTCACCTTGCCCTAATGGAAAAGGTGGAGGAGGTATGGGAGAAGATATGGGAGAGAGCAGATAGGATGAGGGCATATCTTGTGCGACTGATATTCTGGGGTGGTGGGTAGGGGAAAAATGGGGGAAAATTGTAACTCAAAATATTGTGGGAATAAATGTTGCAAACCAGAAGTTAATAAAGCATTTGAAAAAAAAAAGAGAATGAGCCTAATAATAAATGCTTTGCCAATATGCACATCAAAAACAAAACAAAACAGTATGTATCCTTTTCTCTTTTATTCAGATCTATTGTTCTTTTACTTTGTCTAAGATTAAGATGGCTACCCTATGTTTTTTTACCTTTAGTTGAAACATACTATATTCTACTTTGTTCTTTTACATAGTAAGATTATAGTTTTTAATTCCCTCTGCTATCCACTTCCAGTTTATGGGAGAGTTCATACCATACACATTCACAGTTATTATTAATATCTGTGTTTTATTTTCAATCCTATTTTCCACATTTATTCTCTTCTCTCACATTTTCCCCTTTCCATCTTCACTCATATTTTTTTCTTTCAACCACTGCCCCATCAATGTGCCATCCATTCTATTATCCCTCCTTTCTCTTTCCCCTTTTCCCTCATACTTCCTATAGGGTAAGTTAGATTTCTATATCTAACTGATTTTATGTTTCACTCCAAACCAAATATGATGAGTCTAAGGTTCAAATAGTGCTCATCTCTCTTCTTTCCTTCTACTGTAATAGGTCTTTGTGGCTCTTCATGTGATGTAATTTACCTTTGTTTGCCTCCTTTTCTTCCAGTATAATATTTTTTCCAACGCTTAAGTAGATTTTTAAAAATCATATCAAAATGAACATTATACCTATGCCCCTTTTATATGTCATAATAAAGATACAATTCTCAAGAGTTACAAGGATCATCTTCCCATTTAGGGATGTGAAGAGTTTTCACTTATTGAATAACATGTTTTCTTTCCCTATTTTTCCTCTGTATCTTTTTATGACTCTCTTGAGTATTGTATTTGAAGATCAAATTTTCTGTTGAGCTCCAGTCTTTTCATCAGAAAGTTTTGGACTTCCCCTATTTCATTGAAAGTCCATCTCCTCCCCCAAAATATTATGCTTAATTTTGCTGTTAAGTTGATCCTTGGTTGTAATCTAAGCTCCTCTGCCTTACAGAATATCATATCCAAAGCCCACAGTCTTTTAATGTAGAAGCTGAAAGGGCCTCCCTAAACCTCACTATAGTTCCATGATATTTAAATTGTTTTTTTCTGGCTGCTTTTCATGTTTTTACTTGGCTTGATAATTCTGGAATATGACTACTGGATTCTTTGGAGTTTGTATTTTTGGTTATCTTTTAGGAGGTGATCAGTGGATTCTTTCCATTACTATTTTATTCTCTGGTTCAAGGACCTCAGGAGAGTTTTCCTTGATGGGTTATTGAAAGATGCTATCCAAACCTTTTTTTTTTAACAGGGGCTTCAGGTAGACCAATAATTCTTAAATTATCTGTCCTGCATCTATTTTCCACCTAAGTTATTCTTTTTTTTTTTTTTTTTTTTGGAAACAGCCACATAATTTGTTTTATTTGACTATTTATTACAAGGTTGTTTTTTTTTTTCTCTTAATTTTTAAGGGGGGAAGGGTAAATGTGTTAGAGAAGTGGAAGTGTTATAGGAAAAGGGAGGATTAGCAATAGTAATGTTAAAGAAATGCAGAAAAATAAGATTGTTTTGCAACTAATGTGCAGAATTTATCTTAAACTTTTTTTTAAAGAAGCAGTATGGAGCACTAGAGCTCAGCATGATGTTACAAGGGATGACTTGTGTATTGGAGGGAGTGATTTGCATTTGGAAATGAAGTCTCATACCATTTTGTTAGTACAACCTACCAAGAGGCCAGAAGGCCAACAGATGCTGATTATGAATCAGTGAATAAATACATGGAGTTTGTAAAATATATAAAGAACATCTGAAGAGAATGAATCCCAACAGTCTCTCCAAAACATATGACATCAGTCAATTGTTTGATTTCATTGATGATCTAGTAGATCTTAGCTGCCTTGTGTCCCAAGCAGACACTTAGACATACCAGCCCTACAACAAAGACTAGATCAAAGAGAAGATGTATGTGCTTTTCCATTGGCAGACCCAACAAGAAAGCAAATAATCTAAGTGGCAGCCCTGGGGGTATGGGGGAGGGCTTGGAAAACAGATTTGTACACCATGCTGTAGTAGGAGCTTTGTATTATAGAAGTCCTGTTTCAATTTTGTTACAATCTAGTCAAGGTCGAAAGTATTAGGAGATTTTTATTTCATTCAATCTGAAGCTCCTGTATGTCTCAACTTTCTTTTTTTTCCTTTTTTCTTTTTTTTAAACAAATGCTTTATTAACTTCTGTTTTACATCATTCATTTCCACCAGATTTTGAGTTACAATCATTTTCCCCCCATTATTCCCCTACCCAACCTCCCAGAACAGTAATCCCACAAGATATTGCTTCCTCCAATCTGCTCTCTCCCCTACCTTCTCCCTTACCCCCATCGACTTTTCCATTAGAGGAAGGTGAGTCTTTGCATCCCCATGACTGCACATCTTATCTCCCTAATACAAGCAAAAGAGTATTAATAATAGTATTTATATATATTTGAAACATTTAATGTTACGACCTCAAATTTCAGATCCATTTCCTTCCTCCCTTGTCACACATTCCCTCTTGGGAGATAAGTAATTCAGTATATGTTGTACATGTCTAGCTATGCAAAACATTATCATAGTAGATATATTGAACAAGGCTGCTTATAATTCCCTCCCACTCATCCCACCCCCCACCTGGTCCATTCCCTACATGATCCTGTCCCTCTTCTATAGTGGGTACTACCAACCTCCCCTCACCCCAAGGATGCCCTCCCATCCATCATCCCTCCTCCCATCCCCCTTCCCCCTATCCTGCTGCAGGTTGAGATATCCCATTTACTATGTATGTCATTTTCTCCCTGACCCAAATTCAGTTTGAATGTGGTTTTGCCTTTTTAGCCTTCCTTATCCTCCCCCTCTTTTGCAACCACTTCCCCTTGCTTCTTCTGCATGGGATAGTTTACACTACCCTGTCTCTCCCCATCTCCTCTTGCCACTTTCCTCTCTCACCTCATAATTTCATCCCTTGAGTATTCTCCCTTCCCAACAAATTCAACTTATGCCTTCTATGCATATATAACTGTAACCATGTATACACACACTCACATATGTATTCATATGACCACACCCCCTTCTTCCATTATTTTCATAGTGAGAAAGATCTCATCAGTCACAGTTATTGCTTTTCCATATAGGAATGCAAATAGTTCAACTTTGATAAGTTCCTTTTGATTTCTTTTCCCTGATTACCTTCTCAGGCATCTCTTCCTTCTGTTGTCTGGGTGTCAAATTTTCTATTCAATTCTGGTTTTTTCCTCAAGAATGCTTGAAAGTCCTCTATTCCACTGAATGACAATATTTTCCCCTGAAACAAAATACTCAGTTTTGCTGGGTAGGTGACCCGTGGGTTCATCCCCAGTTCTTTTGCCCTCTGGAATATCATATTCCATGCCCTTAGATCCCTCAGTGTAGAAGCTGCCAGGTCCTGGGCTATTCGGATTGTGTTTCCACCATATTGAAATTGTTTCTTCCTGGCTGCTTGAAGTATTTTCTCCTTGATCTGGGGATTCTGGAACCTGGCTATAATATTCCTGGGAGTTTTCTTTTGGGGGTCTTTTTCAGGAGGTGATCGGTGGATTCATTCAACCTAAATTTTGCCCTCTGGATCTAAAACATCAGGGCAGTTTTCCTTGAGAATTTCTTGAAGGGTGATTTCTAGGTTCTTTCCTTGATCATGGCTTTCAGGTAGTCCAATAATTTTTAAATTGTCTCTCCTGTATCTATTTTCCAGGTCAGTGGTTTTTCCCATGAGATATTTCACATTGCCTTCTAATCTTTCATTTTGTTTGGATCTGCTTAACAGCATCTTGATTTCTCATAAAGTCATTAGCTTCCATTTGCTCCAGTCTAACTCTGAAGGAATGAATCTCCTCAGTGAACTTTTGAGATTCTTTTTCCATCTGGCAAATTCGACTTTTTAAGGCATTCTTCTCCTCATTGCCCTTTTGGGCCTCCTTTGCCATTTTAGTTAGTCTATTTTTTAAGGTGTTGTTTTCCTCAGTCAGGCTGTTGACCCTCATTTCATACTTTTCCTGCATCCTTCTCATTTCTCTTTCCAATTTTTCCTCCACTTCTCTTATTTGATTTTTAAAGTCCTTCTTAAGGTCCTCTATGGCCTGCAACCCGCTCATGTTTTCCCCTGGGGCTTTTGGAGCAGGACGTCTGACCTCACAGTGCTTTTCCTGCTCTATGCCCCCAAAATAGGAGTCTAGGGTTACATTTTTCTGTTTCCTTTGCCTTGGCATGTTGCCACTTAATTGCTTGACTTTTGGGCTTGTTGACACACTATGGCTTTAAGGCCAGATAGAGGAATTTTCATCTCGAACGTGTGGGGGGCAACTTCCGTTTCTGGCAAGCTGTAAACCCACCCACAACTTCCACCCTAGATCACAATCCAGATCCAGGGAGGTTAAAGCAAGAGTGATTACCCCCTAAGACTGATCGCTGGATCTCCCTACAAATTTGCAGGCTTGGAGCGGGAGCTTCCTCTGGAAACTACAAAATGGCTTTTGTTCTCATCGGCTTCTAGCCCCCAGGGGAGGGAGCCGACGCATTCCCTAATACCAGTCCCAACGTCCATAGGGCACTAACCTCTTACTTTGTCCCAGGCAAGTCTATGTTGATAATTCTGGAGTCGCCACAGCTCCTGGTGTTCTGGGGTTCCTCCAGCTGGCTGCTGCCCCTGTCGCCCTGGGGCTAAAACCTGGGCTCATGCGGACCTAGGCTCGGCTCGGCTCGGCTCCTGCGCTCTGCACACTGCATGCTGCCAGGTCCTAGACCACTGCGCTTGTCCTTCCTGCAGGGCTGCTGGGCTGTCCTCAGCGGGAGTTTAGCTTCTTTGTCTCATTCTGTGGGTGCTGGGGCTCCAGAAGTTGTTCAGAGTCCCCTTTTCCATCGTTTGGGGGGAATGTGGGGGCAGAGTGGCTTGGATTAGCTGTTTCTACTCCTCCATCTTGGCTCCGCCCCCTAACTTATTCTTTTTTGTACTGAAGTATGCTACGTTTTCTTCTATTTTTTCATTTTTCGATTTTGTTGGATTGATTCTTAATGTCTCATAGAGTCATTAACTTCCACTTGCCCAATTCTAATTTTTTAACAAATTGTTGGTTGCCTTTGGTTTGGTTACATTCTGTACCTCCTTTTCCATTTGGACGATTCTTCTTTGAATTGGGTTCTCTTTAGTGAGTTTTTGTGCCTCCTTTTCCATTTGGATATTTGTTCTTTTAAGGAGTTGTTTTCTTTGGTCTACCCTTTTTTTTCTGTGAATTTGGCCAATTGTGGTTTTTAACTATTGTTTTCTAAACCTTTCTGAAATCTTTTATTAACTTCTGTTTTATATAATTCATTTCCACCAGATTTTGAGTTACACATTTTCCCTCATTTTTTCTAGCATTTCCTTTCATTAATTCCCTTGGTATTCTAGACAGTTTGTTTTTCCAAATGAATTTTGTTATTATTGCATCTAACTCTAAAAAGTAGTCTTTTGGTAAATTGATTGGTATGGCATTAAATATATAGTTTAGTTTGGGTAAAATTGTCATTTTTATTATATTAGCTCCACCCAGCCATGAGCAATTGATATGTTTCCAATTAGTTAGATCTGATTTTATTTGTGTAAGAAGTGTTTTGTAGTTGTGATCATATAGGTTCTCAGTTTGTTTTGGCAGGTAGATTCCTAAATATTTTATAATGTTTACAGTGACTTTATTTTTTTTTTTATATTTGAAACTTTTAATGTTAAGACCTCGAATTTCAGATCCATTTCCTTCCTCCCTTGTCACCCATTCCCTCTGGGGAGATAAGTAATTCAGTATATGTTGTACATGTCTAGCTATGCAAAACATTATCATAGTAGATATATTGTACAAGGCTGCTTATAATTCCCTCCCACTCATCCCACCCCCCACCTGGTCCATTCCCTACATGATCCTGTCCCTCTTCTATAGAGGGTACTTCCAACCTCCCCTCCCCCCAAGGATGCCCTTGCATCCATCATACCTCCTCTCATCCCCCTTCCCCCTATTCTGCTGCAGGTTGAGATATCCCATTTAGTATGTATGTCATTCTCTCCCTGAACCAAATTCAATGAGAATGGGGTTTTGCCTTTTTTGCCTTCCTATTCTCCTCCTCCCTTGCAACCACTTCCCCTTACTTCTTCTACATGAGATAGTTTACCCTACCCTGTCTCTCTCCATCTCCTCTTGCCACTTTCCTCTCTCACCTCATAATTTCATCCCTTGAGTATTCTCCCTTCCCAACAAATTCAACCTATGCACTCTATCCATATATAACTGTAAACATATACACACACATTCACATATGTATTCATATGACCACACACCCTTCCTCCATTATTTTCATACTGAGAAAGATATCATCAGCCACAGTTATTGCTTTTCCATATAGGAATGTAAATAGTTCAACTTTGATAAGTGCCTTTTGATTTCTTTTCTCTGATTACCTTCTCAGGCATCTCTTACTTCTTGTGCCTGAATGTCAAATTTTCTATTCAGATCTGTTTTTTTCCTCAGGAATGGGTTCATTCCTCAGGAATTGGGTTCATTACCAGTTCTTTTGCCCTCTGGAATATCATATCCCATGCCTTTTGATCCCTCAGTGTAGAAGCTGCCAGGTCCTGGGCTATTCTGATTGTTTCCACAATATTGAAATTGTTTCTTCCTGGCTGCTTGTAGTATTTTCTCCTTGATCTGGGGATTCTGGAACTTGGCTATAATATTCCTGGGAGTTTTCTTTTTGTGATCTTTTTCAGGAGGTGATTGGTGGATTCTTTCAACCTCTATTTTGCCCTCTGGATCTAAAACATCAGGGCAATTTTCCTCGAGAATTTCTTGAAGGGTGATTTCTAGGTTCCTTCTTAGATCATGGCTTTCAGGTAGTCCAATAATTTTTAAATTGTCTCTCCTGGATCTATTCTCCAGGTCAGTGGTTTTTCCCATGAGATATTTCACATTGCCTTCTAATCTTTCATTTGTTTGTATCTGCTTAACAACATCTTGATTTCTCATAAAGTCATTAGCTTCCATTTGCTCCAGTCTAACTCTGAAGGAATGAATCTCCTCAGTGAACTTTTGAGATTCTTTTTCCATCTAGCAAATTCGACTTTTTAAGGCATTCTTCTCCTCATTGCCCTTTTGGGCCTCCTTTGCCATTTGAGTTAGTCTATTTTTTAAGGTGTTGTTTTCCTCAGTCAGGCTGTTGACCCTCATTTCATACTTTTCCTGCATCCTTCTCATTTCTCTTTCCAATTTTTCCTCCACTTCTCTTATTTGATTTTTAAAGTCCTTCTTAAGGTCCTCTATGGCCTGCAACCTGCTCATGTTTTCCCCTGGGGCTTTTGGAGCAGGACTTCTGACCTCACAGTCCTTTTCCTGCTCTATGCCCCCAAAATAGGAGTCTAGGGTTGCATTTTTCTGTTTCCTTTTCCTTGGCATGTTGCCACTTAATTGCTTGACTTTTGGGCTTGTTGCCACACTATGGCTTTAAGGCCAGATAGAGGAATTTTCGTCCCGAACGTGTGGGGGGCAACTTCCGTTTCTGGCAAGCTGTAAACCCACCCACGACTTCCACCCTAGATCACAATCCAGATCCAGGGAGGTTAAAGCAAGAGTGATTACCCCCCAAGACTGATCGCTGGATCTCCCTACAGTTTGCAGGCCAGCAGCTGGAGCTGCCTCTGAAAACTACAAAATGGCGTGTATTCTCAGTGGCTTCTAGCCCCCAGGGGAGGGACCTGACGTTTTCCCCAAATACTGGTCCCAAAGTCCATAGGACTCTAACCTCTTACTTTGTCCTAGACATGTCTATGTTGACAATTCTGGAGTCGCCACAGCTGCTGGTGTTCTGGGTTTCCCCCAGCGGGCTGCTGGCCCTCCTACAGTGACTTTAAATGGGATTTCTCTTTCTATCTCTTGCTGTTGTGTTTTATTAGAGATATACAGGAATGCTGAGGATTTATGTGGGTTTATTGTATATCTTGCAACTTTGCCATATTTATTTATTGTCTCAAGTAGTTTTTTACTTGATTCTCTAAGTATATCATCATATCATCTGCAAAGAGTGATAGCTTGGTCTCTTCTTTGCCTAATTTGATTCTTTTGATTTCTTTTTCTTCTCTAATTGCTACTGTTAATGTTTCTAGTACCAGATTGAAAAGAGGGGTGATAGTGGTCACCCTTGATTCACTCCAGATCTTATTGGAAATGCTTCTAGGTATGCCCATTGCATGTAATACTTGCTTATGGTTTTAAAGAGATACTTTCAAGTATTTTAAGGAAGGCTCCATTAATTCCTATACTTTCTAGTGTTTTTAGTAGGAATGGATGTTGTACTTTGTTAAAAGCCTTTTCTGCATCTATTGAGATAATCATGTGGTTTCTCCTAGTTTTATTGTTGATATCCTCAATTATACTGATGGTTTTCCTAATATTAAACCATCCTTTCATTCCTGGAATAAATCTTACCTGATCAAAGTGTATTATTTTTGTGATATGCTGATAGGTCCTGTGTGATCCTCCTAATTGTAGTTCCTCGATATTTGAATTGTTTCTTTTTGGCTGCTTCCAGAATTTTTTCCTTGATCTTGTAATTCTGGAATTTGGCTACTATATTTCTTGGAGTTTTCAATTTGGCACCTCTTTCAGAAGGAGTCCAGTGAATTTTTTTGATAGCTATTTTATCTTCTGATTCCAGGACCTCAGGACAGTTTTCTTTGACAATCTCTTGGACGATGTTGTCTAGACTGCTTTTTTCATCATGGCTTTCTTGTAGACCAATGATTCGTAAGTTATCTCTCCCAGATCTGTTCTCTAGGTCAGTTGTTTTTCCATTGAGATATTTCATATTTTCTTCCAATTTTTCAATCATCTTGTTTTGTTTGATTGACTCTTGTTGCATCATAGAGTTCTGAGTTTCAATTTGATGGAATCTAATTTTTAGTGAATTACAGTCTTTGTTTTTGAAGGTCCTTTTTAGGGAGGTATTTTCTCCAATTTCTTCACTCATTTTACTTTTTAAGGATTTGTTTTCTTCCCTGAGACTTTTTCCAGGTTGGTCACTGCCTCCCTGATTTGTTTTTTAAAATCTTTCTTAAGCTCCTCCAAGAATGCTATTTGGGCTTGAGACCAGTTTATATTTCCTTCTCATGTGTGGGTAGAGAGTCCAGATTTTCCTGTGTATTTTGTTGTTCTTGACCTACATAGTAATCTCAGATCAGCTTTCTTGCCTTCCCCTTCTCCTTCTCATCTTCCTTCCTTCCAATTGTGATTTCCTATTTCTTGACTTCTCAGGTGATGAGCTAAGGGCCTGGTGGTTGACTTCGAATGCTGTAGCCTCTGGGTGTCTAGTTTGTGTCTAAGGCAGGAATGTCAGATAGGAATGTAGATGTGCACTGAGTAGTCTGTGGAGGTGAAAAGATTTCAGTTACACCCCTTCTTGGAGACTCCCAAGCCTGAGGCTATTTCCATTAACTTGGGATTTCAATCTGTGTCAGAGACTTATCTTTGGCTTTTCTACTCCAAAGGGATGGGAGGATCAGAGTGACTAGAATTTACTTTGCCATTCTAGTCCCTGTATTATGCAGGAAGGCAGTTTCTAAACTTCCAGGCTGGGGGCCAGTCGCTGCAGGAGAAGCTGATATCTCCACTCAGGGCTCAACTCTCCTACCTGGTTCCAATGATTCCTCCTGTCCTCTTGTGAGATGAAGGTGAGATGACTGTGATTCATCCTTGGTAAGTCTGCATGCTGGGGCTTCTTCTCTCCCTGGTGTAGGCTGCTTGTCTGCTCTCAAGTCTGAGCTGTGCAGACCCCACATGTTCTATGCTCCTCCTGTCTGGATGCAGTGGGCAATTTCCTGGGCTGGCCTCTGTCATGATCTGTCTCCAAGTGCATTTTGTCACTCCAGAATCTGTTCACATTCACTTTTTAATGTTTAATGACTGAGGAGCTTATCGAAGTTACTGCTTCCTTTCCGCCATCATGGCTCCACCCCGTTAGTCTATATTTTAAGGTATTATTTTCCTCAGTCAGGCTGTTGACTCTTATTTCATATTTTTCCTGCATCCTTCTCATTTCTCTTACCAATTTTTCCTTCAATTCTCTTATTTGGTTTTTAAAATCCTTCTTAATGTCCTCTATGGCCTGTAACCCACTCGTGTTTTCATTTGGGGCTTTTGGTGCAGGATTTCTGACCCAAAATAGGAGTCTAATGTTGAATATTTATGTTTATTTTGTTTCCTTTGCCTAGGCATGTTGCCACTTAATTACTTGACTTTTGGGCTTGTTGCCACAATAGGACTCTGCCACCAGACAGGGAGCTTCTATCCTAAACTTTGGGGTCTTCTCAACTGCTGGAGGTATTATTTGGGTGCCCTTCCTGAAGCCCCTACATACTCTGGCAAGTTGGTCACACACCCTAAGACCTCTACCTCAGACTGCAATCCAGATCCAGGTAGATTAAAGCAAGAGTGATTAACCCCCAGAATGATTGCCAGATCCCCCTACAGTCCTCAGGCCAGGAGCTAAAGGTACAACTGAAGCTGCAAAATTGCAGCTTTGCTCCAGCTCCTCAGTGGCTTCTAGCCCCCATGGGAAGAAGCTGACATGCTACCAAATACTGTTTCCAAAGTCCATAGGGCAATAACCTCTCACTTTGTCCTAGGCATCTATGTGTTGGTAATTCTGGAGCTACAGCTGCTGGTATTCTGTGGTCCCTCTAGCCGGCTGCTGGTCTGGCCACACTGGGGCTAAATTCTCGGACTCACCTGGGCCTGTGTTCAGCTTCCAGAGTGCTCTGGTGGCCGTTTCCTGCTCGGCTGCTGGGCTGTCCTCAGTGGGAGGTTAGCTTCTCTTTGTCGTTCTGTGGGTGATGGAGCTCCACAGGTTGTTCAGAGTTCCCTTTTACATAATTTTGAAGTGGTGTGGACAGGAGCTCCATGGAAGTGCTGTTTCTACTCAGCCATCTTGGCTCCTCCTGAGATCATGAGAATTCTAAATAGAAAGTGAAACTGAGCTGATTATGTTGGCATGTGAAAAAATGGGAAAATAAAAAACAAAAAGGGGATGTCTAGGTGGTTCAGTGAATAGAGCTCTGGCCCTGGATTCAGGAGGACCTGAATTCAAACCTGGCCTCACACCTTGGGCAATTTACTTAATCCCAATTGCCCTGCCTTCCCCCCTCCAAAAAGGAAAACAACAACAACAAAAAAAGAATGAATAGATGAGAAAAAGAAATGAACTTATAAAAGGGGGATGGCAAGGAAAGAATGGGAAAAAAATTACCTCACATAAAAGAGGCATTCAAAATTAGAGATTTTACCATGGAGTAGAAAATGGTAGTGGATAGGACAGTGCCTGCACCTGTAACAAAGAACATCCTTTCACACCTATGATGGTTTGCTCACACAGGCTCTTGCATTTGCTTTTCTAAAAGGAAAGGAACTGTTTTTTTTTCTTTTTCTTTTTGGAGGGTAATTGGGGTTAAGTGACTTGCCCAAAATCACATGGCTAGTAAGGGTGTCAAGTGTCTGAAGCCAGATTTGAACTCAGGTCCTCCTGACTCCAGGCCGGTACTCTATTCACTGTACCACCTAGCCCCAGGGCAGCAACCTTTAAAGAGTCAGTATTCTACTTTAATTACATTCACTAGTTCAAAGGAAAAGTTAGCACCCTGAACATTAGAGAAAATACAAGCGGAGAAATTACCATAAAGACTAACATTCAGGCCTCTGACTGCCTGAATCAAAGCAATATCCCTATACACTTTACATTTACCACTGGATCAAGAGAGCCTTTACATCTGAACAGTTGGGGTGGGAGGTCTGAACATAGGCCTGCTCAGAGTCTCATCCAGGGAATCAGAAGGTTCTTTTCATAAGTAAACACCCAAAACAAAATACCAACTCAGAGTATATGTACACTTTTCAGAACCAGAAGGCATCACAACCCTTGTGACTCAGTGCCTAATTCGGTTAATAACAAAAAGTGTGAAAGCCTTCCTAAAAGCATGCCTTCCTAAAAGGAAGCCTTCCCTAAGCAAGCTTCTCTTTTTTTTTTTTAACAGAACACAAAATTTTATGCAATTTTTGACCATGTACAATTATTACCCTAGAATAAATTCATACTATTAAAAAATTCTCGCATCAAAGGTTATTCCTTTAGAACCTCTCTTTTCAATTTCTTGATTACCAAATCCCAGTTTTACTGCCATTAACTGAACTGCCCTGAATTTTATTAAGGGCATCCTCACCCCCCAAAACACTCAATGTTTTTAAGGCAAACAGGTACGCTCTTTCCTACTGGCTTGAAAAGGAGCAAACTGTGCTCACCCCGGGGGAATTCTGGCTAGTCCAGCTAGTGGCCCCCTGCTAATACGCTTCAACGACTTCTCTTCTAGCATTACCTTCCCTCCCCCAGAGGAGCTATCTCAGAGCAAGAGGGCTAAGGAATTAAGTTAATGGTTATTTCCCAGCTTCTGACACAGATTTCCAGACTGAAAAATGAAGAGCCTCTGTTGTTGTCAAACGTTAAGTTTATTGAAGTCTCCTTTGGAGCTTTTAACTTGCTGGGCATTCGACAGCACCACTATTGATGTCATCAATGACATCATGAGGATGTCGGCCATCAATGTTGCAGCCCACAGACTGGGCTGTCCCAAGTATCTCTTTAATGGTTCCAGAGAGATCTCTTGCCAAGGACCGGTGTCTCATCTGCCGAGCAATGCTGACAATCTCTTAAAAAGTGATGTTTCCATTGTGTTTAATATTTTTCTGCTTCTTTCGGTCCCTCGGAGGTTCCTTTAGGGCTTTAATGATCAAGGCTGAGGCAGAAGGTACAACCTCAATCTGAGCCTGTCTGTTCTGAATGGTAAGCTTCACTGTGATCCTTAACCCTTTCCAGTCACCGGTTGCCTTGGCAATGTCATCACCAACCTTTTTGGGAGACAAACCCAAGGGACCAATTTTGGGGGCCAGAGCTGATGTGGCACCAACTTCACCACCAGTGCATCTTAAAAACACGACTTTAATTTCATTTGGGTCAAACTTGGGTGGCATGGCGACGACGAAGGTGAAGACTTGGCCTGGACGCTGCGGGGTGGCTGCCGGTGTCGGATGAACCCGGATTCGGGACGACCGAAAGAAGTTGCACCTTCACCACCACGAGCGGGAAGCCAAAAGCAGCAAGCTTCTCTTTAAATAAGTTCCTCCCACAATGGGCTCTATGTGATTCAGGATGAATCACAGCTGGGCACACATAGGCCTATTAATGGGTGGGTAAGATCTTATATCTCATTAACCTTACAGACCCTTATAACCTTATTCACATCTAAATTGTTTCAAAGATAGAAACATACACATGTATGTATCTATGTATATATATATGCGTATATATATGCATATATATGTATGTATGTGTATGTATGTGTGTATACATCTATTTTTCTATCGATATATCTATCTATCTATATATATATAATAGAGAGATGTATACACACATACATACACATACACACACACACATATATATATATATATATATATATATATATATATATATATGTCTTACTAAAAATGAAAGTAAGAAAGGAAGGGGAGAAGGGAAAGATGGGGTTGAAAAAAGGTAAAGCAGATATAGAAGGTAGTGGTCAGAAGCAAAATAGATTTTAGAGGAGGGAAATGATAAAAAGAGAGAATGATTAAAAAAAAGGATAGAAGAAAAGAACAGTCAATAATTATAGCTATGGATGTGAATAAGATAAACTCACCTTTACAACAGTTACACATAACAAAATATAGTAGGTACCATCGTCCAACAATATTTCTTTTTATAAGAAACACACTTGAAACCAACAAAAACATGTAGATAACATAAAATAAAGGGCTAGAGAAGAATCTAATATGCTTTGACTTTAGTGAAAAAAAAAGGCAGGGGTAGAAATCATGATTTCTAAGAAATAAAAGCAAAAATATACCTAATTGAAAGGCATAATTAGGAAAAGTGCATCTTACTAAAAGTAACCATAGGCAATGTAATAATATCTATATTAAGTATATATGCTCCAAATGACACAGCATCCAATTTCTTTTTTAAAAAAGTTAAATAAGTTACAGGAGGAAGCAGTAGAAATACACTAATTGTTGATCTTGCCTTTTCCTTCCCAAAAATTAGATAAATCTAACAATAAAACAAATAAGAACTTGAGATGGATAGAATCTTAGAAAAGTTATATGATAATCCTAAAAAAATGAACAAATCATAGAAACAATGAATTCATTAAAAAGAGTGACAACAATGAAATGACATTTCAAAATGTGTCAGATGCGGCCAAAACAGATGTAGTGGAAAATTTATACCTCTAAATGCCTACATTTGTAAAAGAGAATAAAGAACATATCAATAAATTGGGCATGCAACTAAAAAAGAAAATAAAAAAGAACAAATGAAAACTTGACCCCAAAATGGATATCCTAAAATTCCAAGGAAAGACTAATTAAATTAAAAGTGAAGACAAAACATTCAACTAAGTAAAGCTAGGATTTTATTTTAAAAAATCAACAAAATGATAAGCCATTAGTTAATTTGATTTAAAAAAGAAAGAAGGCAAATTATTATTATCAAAAATAAAGTGTATACATGTACCACCAATGAAGATGAAATTAAATTGATTATTAGGAGTGATGTTGCCCAGTTATATGACAGAAAAACTGATAAAATGAAATGGATGAACATTTACAAAAATACCAACTACCTAAGTATACATAAGGAGAAATAGAATACTTAAATAACCCTTTCTTAGAAAAAAAAAATGCATGAGCCTTCAATGAACTTGATGAAATAAAGTAATCCCCAGGACTGGTAATATTTTCAATTCAATTCTACCAAGGCATTTAAAGAATAATAAATCCTAATTCTACAGTTATTCCTTTCACATCACAACTTTCCGCATTGTGGTTTCTATATATACTTGGTCAGCATAGGAAATTAAATGAGAATTTTGGGGCAGATTTGCAGAAGCTACAGATGATACATGAAGGCCAATAGACAACATAGAGACTATGACTAAATACTTAATCTAAATTTTACAGTAAAGTGCTGTAAATACCCCACAAAAGAAAAAGAAAAGGCTCCTAGTGCTTCACCCAGTCCTCCAGTCTTGCCCAACACCGCCGCCTGGATGCTGTGGCTCAGCCCCAGCGCTGTGATGTGTGGGATAAGACCTTCCCCTACTGCTGCATCTCGATAGAGCACCTGTGGCGCACCTGGGCAAGCTTGCCTCTAGCTGTGAGCACTGCTGCAAGGCCTTGTACCTGAGCTCAGTGCTGAGGCAACAGCAGGCCCACTAGCCCACCGACCTGAGCCGCACAGCGCTGCACTGCCCAGCCTGCCTCAAGGTCTTCAAAGACCCTGGCTCCTTCTGCAAACAACTGGCTGCCCACCAAGGTGGCCAGCCCTTCCACAGATCGGCCTGTGGGGAGGTGTTCCCCAACAGAATAGGCTTCTGCCTTAATGGCAAGGAAACACACAGTATTTACAAAAGAACAGATTCATGTTCTTGTCAACTATTTTGAAAAGAACCCCTATCCTGATATAAGAGAAAGGGAAGAGTTGGCAACAAGGTCTAATACTGATGAGGTGAGAATACAAGTTTAATTTCAAAATAGAAGTTCCAGACAAAAGCAAAGGTGGGCAATACTGGCTTCCACCCTCTCAAGAAAATAGATGGGATGGGAAAATCCATCTCCAAGTGAGATTCTCTAGGAGACTGGGCTGTCACACCACCAGATACATCCAGGTTTCTTTCCTGGCCAGGCGAGCCTAGTCAGGAAGCTGGCCCAAGGATGAGCTGTTCCACTGAGATTTGGAGTGAAACTTTAACCACTGAGGCTGCTTACTCAGGCTATGGCATTTCTCAAACTTACCACTTTGGCTCCTCCCAAACTATGAGATTTTCAATTCCACTTCAGCTTTGTACTCCCCAGGCCAGTGTGGATCTTCCAGGCCTCTACAAGGAATATGAGAGTCAGAGGATTATGGTTTATGCACCTCCTTTAGTGGAGAAGTAAAGCTACCCACTGCAGGATCAGGAGCAAGGGAGGGCAAGGAAACAGTTGTATTCAAACCATCACGAACTGATTTTTTTAGTGTGCACAGGAGACCCTACCTCGGCTGCAGCAGCCTCACCCCCAGCAGCCACCAGCCTGCTGCCCACACTGCCCTAGCCCCCCACCTCCCAGCTCCAGCAGCTCACCTCTTCTCAGCATCAGTCAGCAGAGACACATCAAAGCCAGATACAGCCATGGTCAAAGGGAGAAGATCAACCATGTGAATTGTTGCTTCTTTTATCCAGAAAGGATGACTCCAGCTCAGCAATCTACCCAAGCTAATTGTTGGGTCTGGGTCTACGTTGCTTTTGCACAATGAAGATGTGACTGTTTACTGTGGGAGACCTGACTGCCCACCAGGGAAATCTAGATAACCTCCTAAGTGATATAGCTGCTTCCCAGGGAATCTGCCTGCCCACATGGAAGATCTGGTTGCCCTGCCACCCCCAAGGGACATTTGGATGTCCCCTTGGAATCCGGTTGATCTCTTGAGAGATTCACCAGAGACACCAGATCCCAATTTGACCAACTGAAGTGTCTAGATGGTTTATTGGTTGCCTCAAAAGACAAATTCTCAAGCAATTTGAGAAACAGGGATTTTTTTTGCCATTATATAAGTTACCATAATAAAATCCTTCATCTTTGTCAGCAATAAAAATATCTAACATTTATATAGAAAAAAGAAAAAGAAAGAGAAAAAACACACTTCTCTTTTATGAAAGGAGGGCCAAAATATTTTACTTGGATTTTCCAGATTGTGGGGGTGCCACATCTCTAACCCCTGCACTGTGAAAGGGATGATTGTATAAAAATATTTGAAGAAATAGGTAAAGAAGGAGTCCTATCAAATTCCTTTTATAACACAAATATGGTGCTGATGCCTAAACCAAGGAGAACAAAAACAGAGAAAGAAGATATACCCCATTTTCCTTAATGGGTATTAATATAAAATTTTACATAAAATAGGACATCATAGCAATATATCACAAAGATCGTGCACTAAAACTAAGTCAGATTTATACTAGGAATATAGGGCTGTTTCAGTATTAAGAAAACTATTGGCATAACTAACCGGATCAATAGCAAAAACAGCAAAAATCATGTAATTATGGAAATAGATGTATAAAAAGTTTTTAACAGTGTTCAACACCCATTCCTATTAAAAATATTACAGAGCAGAGAAATCAGTAGAGCTGTTTTTAAAATGAGAAGTGATAACTATTTAAAAGCAAAATCAAACATGATCTGTAATGTAAATGAATGTGAATTCTTCCCAATAACATAACAGGTGAATCAAGGATGTCCATTATCACCACTATTATTCAATATTGTACTAGAATGTTAGCTTTAGCAGTAAGACAGGAAAAACAAATTGAAGGCAAATTATAGGTAGTAAGGAAACAAAACTATCATCCTTTGCAGATGATAGGATTGTGTACTTAAAGAACCCCAGAGAATCAATTAAAATAAATTGGAAAAAAATTCAAAAAAGTCATACAATGTGAAATAAATCTACGTTAATCATCATCATTTCTATATACTACAAAACAAACAAACAAACCGCACAACCTAGCAGCAATACATAGAAAGAGAAATTCTGTTTAAAATCATTGAAGACAACATAAAGCACTTGGCTGTTTACCTGCTACCCCAGGATTAAATAAACACAATTACAAAACTCTTTTCCCACAAATAAAAACAAATTTAAACAACTGAAGAAATATTAATTGCTCACAGGTACACTGAACTAATTTAATAAAATGGCAATTCTACCAAAGTTAATTTATTCAGAGCCTTGACAATCAAATTACCAAGGAATTATTTTATGGAGCTAGAAAAAATAATAAAATTCATCTCGAGGAATAAAAAGGCAAGGATATCAAAAAATCAATGAAAAAAATTAGAGAAGGTTGTAGCAGTTCCAGGTTTCAAACTATATTACTAAGTGGTAATCATCAAAATCTGTTATGAATTAAGAAATAAAATGATGGATTAGTGGCACAAATTGAGAATACAATACTCATTAGTAAATGACCATACTAATCTAGTGTTTGATAAACCCAAAGATTCAGACTTTTGAACAAAAGTTGCTGGGAAAAATGGACAATAGTTTGGTAGGAATGAGGCTTATGCCAAATTTTCATACCATTTACCAAGATAATTTCAAAATAGATAAGAGATTTAGACATAAAGGGTTATATCTTAAGTAAATTAGCAGAGTATGGAAAATATACCTGTCAGATCTATGGATAAAGGAAGAAATTATTATCAAACAAGAGGTATAGAGGGTCATGGAAAGTAAAATAGATACTTGTTTTTCCCTTTTTGGAGGGCAATCGGGGTTAAGTAACTTGCCCAAGGTCACACAGCTAGGTTTTTGTTTGTGTGTGAGTTAAGCATCTGAGGCCAGATCTGAACTCAGGTACTTCTGACTCCAGGGCCGATGCTCTACTAACTGTGCCACCTAGCCACCCCAAAATAGATACTTTTGATTACATGAAATTAAAAAAAGATTTTGCATAAATAAGCCTGATACAGCCAAAATTGGAAAGAAAACAAGAAAAGTAAAAAAAAAAAGAAGTCACAGCAATTTTCTCAGATAAAGGTTTTATTTCTCAAAAATTTAGGGAACCCGGGCGGCTAGGTGGCGCAGTGAGTAGAGCACTGACCCTGGAGTCAGAAGGACCTGAGTTTGGATCCTGCCTCAGACACTTAACACACAAACAAACAAACAAACAAAAAAAACCTAGCTGTGTAACCTTGGTCAAGTAACTTAACCTCAATTGCCCTCCAAAAAGCAAAAAAAAAAAAAGAATTAAGGAACTGATCTAAATTTGTAAAAACAAACAAACAAAAATGAGTCATTCCCCAGTTGTTCAATGGTCAAGGTACATGAAGAGGCAATTTTCAGAAGAAGAAATCACATAAAGTTCTCTAAATCATAGTGATTAGGAAAAATACAAACTAAAACAACTCTAAGATTCCAATTGGAAAATGCTTAAAGGGCTGTGGAAATAAAATCGGACATTAATGCAGTGTTGGTGGAGTTGTAAACTAGTCTAACCATTTTGGAGAACAATTTGGAACTATGCCCCAAAAGCTTTAAAGCTGTGCATTCCTTTTGATCAATCAGTATCACTACTTAGTCTATATCCCAAACAGATAAAAGAAAATGTGTAAGGCCTATATCTATAAAAATATTTATAACAGCTCTTTTTTTTTTTTTTTTGTGGTGGCAAAGAATTAGAAAGTGAGGGGATTCCCATCAATTAGTAAGTGGCTGAACAACATGTGTTTTATGATTGTAATTGAATTCTATTGAGCTGTAAGAAATGATGAACAGGATACTTTCAGAAAAACCTGAGAAGACTTACAGGAACAGACATAGAGAGAAGTGGACAGAACCAGGAAAACATTATACACAGTAATAGCAATATTGTAAGGACAATCAACTGTGAAAGTCAGATACTCTATTCAAGACAATGATTAAAGACAATTCCAAAGGACCCAAAGAGAGAGAACTGTTAAACTCTGAGTACAGACTAAAACATGCTTAAAAAATAGTTTATGTTTCTTGTTTTATTTTTGTCCACATTTTATTTTGTACCATGGTTAATATGGAAAAAAATGCCTGATTTTACACTAAGGGCAATATCAAATTGACTTTCCGAGGAAAGGGAAGAGGGGAAGAGAATTTGTAGCTTAAAATATATATAAGTTTTAACACAATTTTCAAGTAATTGGAATATATTTAAATAAGTAAAATATATTTAAAACATTAAAAAACAGGTTTCAAAGAAAATAAAATTTGACAAGTGACCCATGTCTTATTTTTCCAGAGACAATAATCCTTCCAACGAACCACTTGGGTCAATTAGGGAAGGTTTCTTTGAGAAAATGATACCTGAACTGACATTCAAAAAAACAAGAGGAATTCATCTTTTTACACATAAACAGAGGATACTTTGTACATCTGGGGTACTAAATACATGGAGTCTGGATGAGGCAAACTGTAAACAGAGTGTAAAATAGAATAGAATAAAATGTTTTCTAATGTGCTTTGGATGTGAATTATAGAGTACCTGAATACTAGGTTAAGAAAGTTTGAGAGGGGTGGATTAGTCAGTGGAAAGGCATTGGAATGTTTTAAAGCAGGAAAGTAGCATAGTCAAATCTCTGTATTAAGAAGGCAGCTATGGGAATGATGAATTACTGGGTCTGGAAGCAAGGAGAAAAACTATGAAATTTTAATAGTAATCCAGGGAAGAGTTGTTATGGGGGTTTCCAAGGCTGAATTCCATGAAAGCCAAGTGAGGATCTCACCCAGTATGAAATCTACAAAACTGAAAAATTAATTTAGTTAGCAAATTAAGTAAGACAGCTTGGGCTGGTAGCAGTTTCGAATTCTAAGGACACATGTTGTGTTTTTATGACTATTTACTGAAATATTCAAGATTGATTCTGTATAATTTTCTTATTGGTCTACATAGAGTTAATTGATTTTTTTTCTGTAACAGCTTTTGTCCTGTAATTGATTAAGTCATTATTCTCTGTCTCTGAACTTGGTTCAGAATTAAGCTGACAAGTAATGGACTGAGTTTAGAAATCCTGTTCTTTTGGTAATCATTGTTCTATTCTTGCCTCAAGGAATCCTGTCTACCTTGGATGGATATTAGGAATATAGTTCCAGTATCTATATACCACTTCAAGGATATCTGGGTTGCTGTCTGAAAAGTGTAGATCAGTATCTGAAGGAGGGAAAGAAGGAGTCATTGAAAGCCATTCATTACCAAGCTTACAACCAATAACATTGTCCCCAAGCCTTAACAATGTTACCCATCATGTTATTCTCAAACCCCATGATGTCATCTACCCTATTGTATTCTTTGTTCTGTACTCCCCAAAATGTACAAAAGAAAATTGTACCCCATCAATTGGAGCTTCTGCTTACTTAGATAACTGAGATCCTATTTATTGGTAGATTCATGCTTTATCAATAAAGTGTTCATGCTCAGAATTTTATGCCTCATTTTGCCATATTTTTTAAAATTAATTTATTAGTTTAGTTTCAGTTAACAAGATTCAATTCCATAGTTCCTTGATTTTCAAATTTCCTTTACATCCCTCCCCCCTCCCCCCACAACAGCATATAGTCCAGTATAGGATTTGCAAATACATTCATATTAGACATTATTCCAATTACAAAGGTGTATTGTACTAGGTGGGATGAAAGATGGTAAAGAAGAAATAAAACCAAACAATGAAAAGAAAAAGATCATTTAGTTTGCTTCTATCAGGATTCAGGCTCAGTTCTTTCTAGTTCTATCACTGGATGGCGCATTTCTCTCTTTCTTGAGTCTTTCGGGATTGACTTATATCACTGTATTGCTGAAAAGAGTCCAGTCTGTCATAGTTGGTCATCACAGATGTGATATGTCTGTGATTGTATACACATTTCTTCTGATTCTACTCTTCTTTCTCAGCATCAGTTTGTATAAGTCTCTCCAGGTAATTATGAAATCCGTCACCTCCTCTTTGCTTATAGCCCAATAATATTCCATTACATTCATATACCACAACTTGTTTGGCCATTCTCCAATTGATGGGCACCCCCTTAATTTCCAATTCTTTGCAACCACAAAAAGGGCTGCTATACATATTTTTGTACATATGGGTCTTTTTCCCCACTTCTTTTTTTTTTTAAAGCAATTGGGGTTAAGTAACTTGCTCAAGGTTACATGGCTAGTCATTATTTATGTGTGGGTGCTCATTTTCTGAGGCGGGATTCGATCCCAGGTCATCCCAACTCTGAGGCCAGCGCTCTTACTCACTGCGCCACCTAGCTGCCCCTTTTTTCCCACTTCTATGATCTCTTTGGGATATAACCCTAGAAGTGGTATTGTTGGGTCAAAGGGTATGAAATTATTTATAGTCCTTTGAGCATGATTCCAGATTGCTCTCCAGAATGGTTGGATAAGTTCACAACTCCACCTGCAATGTATTAGTGTTCCAATTTGTCCACATCCTCTCCAGCATTTGTCACTTTCTTGTTTTGTCATCTTAGGCAATCTGACTGGAGAGATGTGGTATCTCAGAGTTGTTCTGATTTGCATTTCTCTAATCAATAGTGATTTAGAGCATTTCTTCATATGCTTATAGATATCTTTAATTTCTTTCTCTGAAAACTGCCTGTATATATCCTTTGACCATTTATCAATTGGGGAATGACTTGTATTCATATAGATTTGGTTCAATTCTCTATAAATTTTAGAAATGAGTCCTTTTTCAGAGACACAAGTTGTAAAAATTCTTTCCCAATTTCCCACCTCCCTCTTGATCTTTGTTACATTGGCTTTGTTTGTACAGAACTTTTCAATTTGATGTAATCAAAATTATCCATTTTGCATTTCATAATGTTCTACGTTTTGTTTCGTCATAAAGTGTTTCCCTCTCCAAAAATCTGACAGGTACACTATTCCTTGTTCCCCCAGATTGCTTACAGTATCATCCTTTACACCTAGATCATGCACTCATTTAGACTTGATTTTGGTATATGGTTTTAGATAATGATCTATGCGCAGTTTCTGCCATACTGTATTCCAGTTTTCCCAGCAGTTTTTGTCAAATAGTGCATTCTTATTCCAAAAACTGGGGTCTTTGGGTTTATCGAACAATGGATTACTATATTCATTAACTGCTGGTTCTCCTGTGCCTAATCTATTCCATTGATCCACTACACTAGACCTCTGCCAGTACCAAGCAGTTTTGATGACTGCTCCTATATAATACAGATTAAGATCTGGCATAGCTAGTCCATCTTCCTTGGCATTTCTTTTCATTAATTCCCTTGATATTCTAGACCATTTATTTTTCCAAGTATATTTTGTTATTATTTTTTCTAACTCTAAAAAGTAGTTTTTTGGTAAATTGATTGGTATGGCACTAAATATATAGATTAGTTTGGGTAAAATTGTCATTTTTATTATATTAGCTCGACCCAGCCACGAGCAATTGATATTTTTCCAACTATTTAGATCTGTTTTTATTTGTGTGAGAAGTGTTTTGTAGTTGTGATCATATAGATTCTGGGTTTATTTTGGCAAGTAGATTCCCAAATATTTTATAATGTCTACAGTGACTTTAAATAGGATTTCTCTTTCTATCTCTTGCTGTTGAGTTTTATTAGAGATGTACAGGAATGCTGAGGATTTATGTGGGTTTATTTTATATCCTGCAACTTTGCCGAATTTATTTATTGTCTTAAGTAATTTTTTACTTGATTCTCTAGGATTCTCTAAGTATATCATCATATCATCTGCAAAGAGTGACAGCTTGGTCACTTCTTTGCCTAATTTGATTCCTTTGATTTCTTTTTCTTCTCTAATTGCTACTGCTAACGTTTCTGGTACCAGATTGAATAAGAGGGGTGATAGTGGACACCCTTGTTTCACTCCTGATCTTATTACAAAGGCTTCTATTTATCCCCATTGCATAAAATACTTGCTGATGGTTTTAAATAGATGCTTTCAACTATTTTAAGGAAAGCTCCATTTATTCCTATACTTTCTACTGTTTTTAATAGGAACAGATGTTGTAGTTTATCAATATCAAGCCTTTTCTTTATCTATTGAGATAATCACTAGGTTTCTGCTAGTTTTATTGTTGATATGCTCAATTATACTGATGGTTTTCCTAATAATAAACCATCCTTGCATTCCTGGAATGAATCCTACCTGATCAGAGTGTATTATTTTTGTGATAAGTTGTTGGAGTCTTATGGCTAATATTTTATTTAGAATTTTTGCATATAAATTCATGAGGGAAATTGGTCTATAATTTTCTTTCTCTGTTTTATCTCTTCCTGATTTAGGAATCAATACCATATTTGTGTCATAGAAAGCATTTGGTAGGACTCCTTCTTCACTAATTTTCCCAAATAGTTTGTAGAGTATTGGAACCAATTGTTCTTTAAATGTTTGATGGAATTCACTAGTTAACCCATCTGGCCCTGGAGATTTTTTCCTCGGGAGTTCATTGATGACTTGTTTGATTTCTATTTCTGAGATGGGGTTATTTAGGCAATTCACTTCCTCTTTAGTTAATCTGGGCAACTTGTGATTTTGTAAATATTTATCCATTTCACTAAGATTGTCATATTTATGTTCATATAATTGGGAAAAAATATTCCTCATTACTTTTTATTTCCTCTTCATTGGAGGTGGATTCACCCTTTTTATTTTTGATACTCATAGTTTGGTTTTCTTCTTTCTTTTTTTATCATATTGACTAAGGGTCTATCAATTTTATTGCTTTTTTCATAAAACCAGCTCTTAGTTTTATTTATTAATTCAATAGTTTTCTTAATTTCAATTTTATTAATATCTCCTTTGGTTTTCAATATTTCTAATTTAGTACTAAATTGGGAATTTTCATTTTGTTCTTTTTCTAGCATTTTCAATTGCATATCTAATTCATTGACCTCCCTTCTCTCTACTTTAATTAAGTATGCACTCAGGGATATAAAATTTCCCCTGAGAACTGCCTTTGGTGCATCCACAAATTTTGGTATGTTGTCTCATTATTATCATTCGCTTGAATGAAATTATTGATTGTCTCTATGATTTCTTGTTTGACCCATCCATGCTTTAGGATTAAATTGTTTAATTTCCAATTAGTTTTTAGTCTATCTCTCCATGGTCCATTATTGCATATAATTTTTATTGCATCATGATCTGAGAATGATGCTTTTAATATTTCTGCCTTTTTGCACTGGACTGTCAGGGTTTTATTCCCTAGTACATGGTCTATTTTTGAGTATGTACCATGCACTGCTGAGAGGAAAGTAAATTCCTTTTTATCCCCATTCAATTTTCTCCAGAGATCCATCATATCTAGTCTCTCTAAGATTCTATTCACCTCCTTAACTTCTTTCTTTTTTATTTTGAGGTTAGATTTATCGAGTTCAGAGAGGGGGAGATTAAGGTCCCCCACTAGTATAGTTTTGCTATCTATTTCTTCCCCTAATTCCTCTAACTTCTCCTCTAGGAATTTGGATGCTATACCACTTGATGCATATATATTGAGTAGTGATATTGCTTCATTCTCAATGGTGCCTTTTAGTAGGATATAGTTTCCTTCCTTATCTCTTTTAATTAGATCTATTCTTGCTTTTGCTTTATCTGAGATAAGTATTGCTACCCCTGCTTTTTTTACTTTAGCTGAGGCATAGTAAATTTTACTCCATCCTTTTACTTTAACCCCGTGGGTGTCCCTTTGTTTCAAATATGTTTCTTGTAGACAGCATATTGTAGGATTATGGTTTTTAATCCATTCTGCTATCCCCCTCTGTTGTATGGGAGAGTTCATCCCATTCACATTCACAGTAATGATGACTATCTGTCTCTTCCCCTCCATTCTATTCCCTTTCCTGTTTATATTTTTGTTTCTTCCTTCTCCCTTACTACCCTTGAAGTTTTCCCTTTTGACCACCCCCTCCTCAGTGTTCCCACCCAGTGACTCCCCTTCTTAAACTACAATCTCCCCTTACTACTATTTCCCTCCGTTCTAATCCCCCCTTTAGTCTCCTCCTTTTCACCCCCCCTTACCCTTCCACTATCTATAGGATGAAATAAATTTTTATACTTATCAGAGTAAATTACTCCCCATTTGATTCCAAACCAATGAGAGTAAATTTCAAACAGTGCTCCTCTCCCTCCCTCCTTTTCCTCTTTTTAATGAATTTCCTTGTCTATTCACATTAGAATCTTAAACATCACTGATTAAGTTGATCCATCTTTGAACCAGAACCAGTGAGAATACTGTTTAAATGATGTTCCTCTCCCTCTTTCTTTCCCCTCTTCTATAGTGTGTTTTGATGCCTCTTCAGATGGCATATTTTACCTTTTCCTAGCTCATCCTTTCCTTTTTCCCATTACAGTCCTTTTGATCGCCTTAATAGCTTTTTTTAGTCTTCAGATTAGTGTATTCATACCCACACCCTCTATCTAAGTATAACCCTTTTGAAGGTCATGATAATCATAAAGATTTCTAATATTGACAGTTAGCTCCACATATAGGGATGTGAACATTTTGCTCTTGTTGCATCCCAAGTAATGAGTTTGTGTTTGTGGGTGTGGGTGTGTACATTTCTGCATGTGTGAGTCTGTGTTTTCCTTCTTGAGTCTTGTACTTGGAGATCAAATTTTCCATTGAGCTCTGGCATTTTCATCAGGAAAGTTTGGAAGTCCCTTATTTCATTAAACGACCATCTCCTTGCCTGAAAGTTTATACTCAGTTTTGCCAGGTAGTTAATCCTTGGTTGTAGCCCTAGCTCTCTTGCCCACAAAATATCAAATTCCAGTCCCTCTGCTCTTTTAATGTAGAAGCTGCTAGGTCCTGTGTGATCCTAATTGTAGTTCCTCGATATTTGAATTTTTTCTTTCTGGCTGATTCTAGAATTTTTTATTTAATCTTGTAATTCTGGAATTTGGCTACTATATTTCTTGAAGTTTTCAATTTGGGATCTCTTTCAGGAGGAGTCCAGTGAATTCTATCAATAGCTATTTTATCTTCTGATTCCAAGTCCTCAGGACAGATTTCTTTGACAATCTCTTGGAAGATGTTGTCTAGGCTACTTTTTTCATCATGACTTTCTGGTAGACCAATAATTGTTAAGTTGTCTCTCCTGTATCTGTTCTCTAGGTCAGTTATTTTTCCAATGAGATATTTTACATTATCATCCAATTTTTCAATCATCTTGTTTTGTTTGACTCCTGCTCCATCATAGATTTCTGAGTTTCCATTTGACTGAATCTAATTTTTAGCGAATTATGGTCTTCAGTTAGTTTTTGAAGGTCCTTTTTTTAGGGAGGTATTTTCTCCAATTACTTCACTCATTTTACTTTTTAAGTATTTGTTTTCCTCCCTGAGACTTTTTTCCAAGTTGGTGACTGCCTCCCTGATTTGGTCTTTAAATTGTTTCTTAAGCTCCTCCAGGAATGCTATTTGGGCTTGAGACCAGTTCATGTTTCCTTCTGTGGTCTCAGGTGTGGGTAGAGAGTCTATATTGTCCTATGTATTTGGTTGTTCTTGCCCTACATAGTAGGCTCGAATAGACTTTCTTGCCTTTCCCTTCTCCTTCTCAGCTTCCTTCCTCCCCATTATGATTTCCTGTTTCTTAATTGCTCAGGCTATGAGCTAACGGCCTGGTCTTTGACTTTGAGTGCTGTAGCCTCCTGGCTAAGGCAGGAATGACAGAAAGGCGGGTAGATGCACTTTAGAAGACTGTGTAGTTGAATAGATTTTTGCCTCTATACCCCTGGACTATAAGCAGGTTTTTGTTGGTGAGGTGAGGTGGGGCTTGTTGGGACCCTTCCCTCTCTTCTCTTCAGACTCCTGGTTTTCTCAGTTATTCCCCTTCTTGGAGACTCCCAAGCCTGGGGTTATTTCCATTAACTTGGTTTTTCAATCTGGGTGGGAGACTTATCTTTGGGTTTTCTACTTCATGGGGAAGGAATGGGAGGATCAGAGAAGCTAGAATTTACTTTGCCATTCTAGCCCCCCTATTATACAGTCAGGCAGTTTCTAATCTTCCAAGCTGGGGGCTGAATTCAGCCTGGAGAAGTCCTCTCTCCACTGGGGGCCCGACTCTCCTACCTGGCTCTAATGATCCTTCCAGTCCCTATGTGAGATGAAGGAGAGGTGACTGTGATTCGTCCTTGGTAAGTCTGCAGGCTGGGGCTTTTTCTCTCTCTGGTGTAGTCTGCTTGTCTGCTCTTAGGTCTGAGCTGTGCAGACCCCATGCGTTCTGCGCTAGTCCTGTCCTGACACACTGGGCAACCTCCTGGGCTGGACTCTGCCACATTCAGTCTTCCAGTGGGCTCTGTCACTCCGGAATCAGCTCAGATTCACCCTTTGAGACTTAGTGACTGAGGAGCTTAGCGAGGTTACTGCTTCCTTTCTGCCATCTTGGCTCCTCCCATTTTGCCTTATTTTTGAGGTTATATTTATCAAGTTCAGAGAGGAGGAGGTTGAGATCCCCCCAGTAATATAGTTTTGCTGTCTATTTCTTCCTATAACTCCCTTAAATTCTCCTCTAAGTATTTGGCTGCTATGCCACTTGGTGCATATATGTTTAGTAATGATATTACTTCTGTGGTGCCTTTTAGTAGGGGATAGTCTCTTCCCTATCTCTTTTGATTAGATTGATTTTTGCTTTTGCTTTGTCTGACATTAGGATTGCTACCCCTGCTTTTTTATTTCAGATGAAGCATAATATATTCCATTCCAGCCTTTTACCTTTACTCTGTGTGTGTCCCACAATTTCAAATGTGTTTCTTGTAAACAACATAGTTCAGGATTATGATTTTTAATCCATTATGCTATCTGCCTCAGTTTTATGAGAGAGTTCATCCTGTTCACCTTCATAGTTATGATTACTGTGTGTTTCTCTATCCTATCCCACATTTATTCTTTTATTTCTCCCTTCTCTCTTACCCTCCTCAAAAGAGTTTTGCTTTTGACCACTGCCTCCCTCAATCTTCCCTTCTTTCTATCAGCCCCTTCCCTTTTCTTTCCCTTTTCCTCTTACAACTTCTTCCTTCCCTTCTAACCATCCCCTACCTTTTCCTTCCACTTTCCACTCCTTCTGACTGTGGGGCTAGTTAGATTTCTATACTTAACTATGTTATTCTCTCCTTGAATCAAATCTGGTGAGAGTAAAGTTCAAACAATGTTCATTTTCATCTCTGCTTTCCCTCTATTATAATAGGTTTTTGTGCCCTCTTCCCTGATGTAATTTACGTGCTTCTTTCCTCTTCTCCCATTACAATCCCTTTGTAGCCCTTAATTAGTTTTTTTTATCACACCAGTTAATTTATACCTACACCCTCTGTCTATGTATATGCCTTTTAAATGTAATAAAGATACAATTCTCAAGATTCACAGTTATCTTCCTCCCATGTAGGGATGTAAGCCGTTGGACCCTATTGAATAAAATGGTTTGTTTTCCTGTTAACCTTTTTATGCCTCTTTTGAGTCTTGTATTTGAAGGTTAAATTTTCCATTGAGTTATGGCCTTTTCATCAGGAAGGTCTGAGAAGTCTCTTATTTGTCTGAATGTCCATCTCCTTGCCTGAAAGACTATGCTCAATTTTGCTGGGTAGTTGATTCTTGGTTGTAGTCCAACCTCCTTTGCCTTATGGAATATCCAATATTCTAACCCTTCCAATCTTTTAATGTAGAAGTTGCAAGGACCTATGTGATTCTAACTGTAGTTCCATGATACTTTCATTGTTTCTTTCTGGCTGCTTGCAGTATTTTTTCCTTGACTTGATAATTCTGGAATTTGGTTATAATATTACATGGCATTTTCAATTTGGGATCTCTTTCAGGAGATGATCAGTGGTTTCTTCTGATGATATTTTATTCTCTGCTTCTAAGACCTTGGGAGCAGTTTTTCTTGATGATGTCTTGGAAGATACTGCCCAGGTTCTTTTTTTCATCATGACTTTCCTGTAGACCAATAATTCTTAGATTATTTCTCTCGGATCTATTTCCAGATCAGTTGTTTTTTGCAATGAAATATTTTATGTTTTCTTCTATTTTTTTCATTATTTATATTTTGTTTGACTGATTCTTGATGGCTTATAGCGTAATTAGCTTTTACTTGCTTTTTAATGAAATATTTTCTTCAGTTTCCTTTTATGCCTCCTCCCTTTGGACAAGTTTACTTTTTAGGGAGATATTTTCTCCCATTAAGATTTGTACCTCCCTAACCATTTGACCTATTGTACTTTTTAATGAGTTACAGGCTCTGGGAACCCCCTTGAGGTCTCCTAAAATCCTTGAGGTACAGTAGATTAGAACCCCCATAAACTCTTATTAAATCATCCCGTTTGATGAGGCATTTGCATGAGGCCAAAAGCCATACATTGTGGCTGGGCCCAGACCTCTGTTTCTAGCCTAGGTCTCCATTGTCCATCTACTTCCCATCCTTGAACCTATCAAAATATCAGTCCACCCTTGAACTGGCCTAGCTCACCATAGTCTGTCGGTAGCCTCCAGCAACTTCCTATCCTTAATCACTCATTGACCTCATCTGACTTCTCCTGAAGACCCTCCCCAAACAACTTGTCTAGACCACTCCTAGATACCTCTCACAGCCTTCTGTATATAAGACCCCATCTCACACCATGTGGTGTGAGAGCACCACAGAATGACCTAGCACAGTCTTATTCTGTGTCCAATACAAGCAAACTTTTAATAAACTTTGCTTTTCTTTGGCTGAGAGAAGACTTAAGTCGAATTCATTTGGCATGAGACAATGTGTTGGTATTTTGGGGTCTCAAGAACCCTTTAACATCTTCACTTTTTAATGTGTTGTTCTCTTCAGTGTTTTTTATTTTTTCCATCCTGAGCTGAGAGGTCTGGGAATCACCACTCCTTTCAGTGATTCAGTCAGCTGGGGTCTGCTTCTGCTCTGCTGTGGCCAAGTCTACACTGGTATAGCCCATATGCTCTGCACTTCTCTCCCAAGCCAGTGCAATAGATCCTTTCTGTTGACTTCCTAGGTTGACTTGGGCTGGAAATATACCACTCTTTGTGGTTTTGTGGATTCTGCCACTCCAAAATTTGCTTATATTCACATCTTAAAGGTAACTGAAGGAATTTGTGGGAGAGCTGAGATGAGTCCCCACTTTCACTCTGCCATTTCGGCTCTCCCCTAGTTTACCTTATTTTTAACTGTTATATTAGGATCACATAAGATTAAATAGTCAACAAGTGGCCTTCTGGGACAGAATGGAAATGAGGGAAGTGTATAAACCAAGGAAGTCACAGAAGTTGCTAAAGATCATATGTGTCCTTGTGGAGAAGTGCATTTCTTGGTTGTTAGCATTATCAGAATATCCTGTGTTGGCAGTAAATCTCCCAAAAGTGGAGTCCTACTTCAGGATAGAATTAGTTAGGATCATCCAATTATTATCATTAAACAAAGGAATAAAGGTCAGCTTGAGAGTCTGTTTGTTGAATCTCATAGCTCTGATTCTTTGGCCTCTGAGGTTAATTTCTTTTTCCTGAGGAGATGTTTTTCCCCAAACTCAAAGTTCATCTTCATACATCTCCTCCACATGGGAGGAAAAACATGGATAAGGGTGTTTTCAGTGGAAATGGAAATAAGAGAAATTTTGGAGGTAGAATTAAAAGAAATTGGGAATGAAAGGGATGTGATCAGATGAAGGAGAATGAGAATCAGAATGACTGAGTTTTATAGTCTGAATGACTAGAAAAATGGTGGAGCCAAAATAGAAGTAGAAAGAAACATGTTTTGGGAGGGATGAAATAATTTCACTCTTGATCAGAAGTTTACTCTTGGAGCTTGAAATGATGGCTGGACATTCAGGAAGGGATGTCTAGGCAGTAATTGAAAATGAGGGATTCCAGGGCAGCTAGGTGGCACAGTGAGTAAGAGCACCGGGCTCAGAGTTGGGATGACCCGAGATCAAATCCGGTCTCAGAAAATGAGCACCCACACATAAATAATGACTAGCCATGTAACCTTGAGCAAGTTACTTAACCCAAATTGCTTAAAAAAAAAAAAAGAAAATGAGGGATTTGAGCATAGAGGTCAAGTTATAAGAATTTACTAAGCACTTACTATGTACCAGATACTGTCCTAGGCCCTGAAGGTACAAATACAATGCATGAAACAATCCCTACAGGCAAGAAGCTTGCATTCTATAGTAAGAGATAACAAGTACATAAATATATGCAGATTAAGTATGAAGGGAATAAATAAAAACACATACCCTCAAATTATGTACAAGTTGGCTTAGGAGGAGGATATTAGTATTTGTGGGAGAGGGGGCAGGAAATAATTCCAGTAGAAATATTGATGAAGCTGCAACTCAAAGTAATTGAAGAATTTTATGAGACAAAGTTGAGAAGGGAGTACATATATATTTGCAATGGGGTATATCCAGTTCAAAGACTTAGAAATTAAAGTCTGAGTATTATGTGGAAGTGCAATGGTAATGGGAATCTGAAGATCTTCCCTGTTCCTTAATAGGATTAAGTGAATCTGAGGACCTTCCCTGATTTGAAAATATACTCTGCCCAATAATAGGCTGAATGTGGTCACAAGGACCCTGTGGTGGGAAGCTTGTTTTTCAGGAATGCCTATGCCTTGTTACTTTGTGATTGGGCAGTGGGTCAAGAGGGTTCTGACATTCTTTGCCCAGGAGAAAGCTATATATACTCTGGTGTATGGTTTTTCTTTGGGGCTCAATTTGGGAAGAGTTGTGTTATTTGGCCAGATGAGACTCTGGGCAGCCATTGAGCTCTCCAGCTGTGAAAACACAGAGATTTTTTTGTTTTTGTTTTTGTTTTTTTTGTTTGTTTTTTTGGAGGGAAATTGGGGTTAAGTAACTTGCCCAAGGTCACATGGCTAGGTTTTTTTGTTTGTGTGTGCATTAAGTGTCTGAGGCTGGATCCAAACTCAGGTCCTTCTGACTCCAGGGCCGACACTCTACTCACTGCGCCACCTAGCTTCCCGGAAAACACAGATGTTGATGCTTCTCTCTCTGGTAATTAACTAGGTATAGATTTAATGATCAGACAGCTGGAAACCCTGTCTGCTGGTCTACTTTTCTGTCTGTATTTTTTTTGTCTGCTTGTAACTTCTATTTGTATTCCCTGAAGTTCAGGGTGCTGACTTTTTTCTCCTGAACTAGGTAAATGATATATGTTTGATTAAAGGAAGATTGTTAACCCATTTTGAGTTGCTTTCCTTTAGTAAAGCAGATCAAAGAACCTGTGCTAGCAGTCATCTTGGCTATGGTAGGGTGCTTCCAGCTACAGGAAGAAACAACAAGAAGGCCAGTTTGACTAGACTACAGAATGTAGGAAGAGGAGTATTTTATAAGAAGATTGAAATGTATGCTAAAGCCTTGTTATGAAGGGCTTTAAAGGCTAAACTTAAAAGGTTATACTTGAAACTAGAAGCAATAGGGAGTCATTATAAAGCTTATTTATTAGGTAAGTGACATGGTCAATCTTTCACTTTAGGAAAATCACTTTTGCAGTTGTGTGGAAGATGAAATGGAAAAAAAATAGATCCTTGAAGCCAGTTAGATGTCTAAACAAAAATCTAGGCAAAAGATGGATCTCAACTTGAATGCTTGTATTGTGTACACATTCTTATGGTTCTGCCTTTAAAAAAAATGTTATAGCATCTCCCAAGGACCAGCAGTCACAGGAAGCCCCAAATTAAAGTTAGTTTATATTTGCATATTTCTTTAGAATTACATAATTCTTCCTGAACAGTAAACCTGTGAGATGTCTCTCTCTCTGTATATACATACATACATACATATATATATATATATCTCACAGGTTTACTATATACTCACTATATTTAAAATATAAATTGTGATAATACATGTAGTAAATATAAATAATACAATAGCAAATATAGTGAGTATATAGTAAACCTGTGATATATATACTATATTTATTATACTTATTATTTATAAATAGTAAATATAGTGAGTATATAGTAAACATGTGATATATATATATATATATATATATATATATATATATATATATATATACTATATTTACTATTTACTCACTATATATATAGTGCAGGTATTATCACAATTTATAGTTTATCAGATATAGGACAGTAAAGACGATTTGTCCAAATCTTTCATTATGTGCATAAACTGAGGGCCAAAGTTGTCAAATGACCTACCCAAGATCATAAAAATATTGAAAAGTAAGAGCTGGAGTAAGAGTTGGAGATTTTAGAATATAGTTGTTGGGAGCATGGGTGTTATATATAATGCAGCACTAGATCTTGTTGACTGACAAAGAATTGGGATTTGGAAGAGCTAACAGACAAGCTTAAGCAAAATGGGCAAAATTTGAAGAGGAGTAACAGTGGAAATATATGGGGAGGTTGAAATTATTAGGGCCATTGAATACCTAGATGAGGTATTTCAGGATAATAGGGAAACCTTTGATATTTTTGAGTAAGGGTGTGATATGGTAGGATTTGTTTTAAGGATATCAATTTGGTAGTAGTATTAGAATGATTTTGACAAGGGAGAGACAAGGCACAGAGGTTCTTAATCTAGGATCTGTGAGTTTACACACACTTAAATATATATATATATATATACATATATATAATTATATGTTTAATATATAATATAAATTATATATTGTAATTATATATGCATACAGAGTTAGCTGATTTTTTTCCACAACATTTTGTTATATTGGTAATGTTATCTATAGGCTGTACCAGATTGCCAAAGCTGTCCATGAGATCCAAGAAAGTTGAGAATTCTTATTCAAGAGATCAATATTAAGGTAAAAGTAGGGTTAAAAGACTAACTTTTACTAGCTTCCTGTTTACTAGTTCTTTCCCTGGCTTTAATGGAGAAAACAGATAGAGAAAACAATTACATGGGTCTAATTGAAGGGCTTCATTTTCCAGCCTCTCATCTATGATCATTAATAATGATTCATGATAGGATTCTATTGATGTGTGCTAAAAAATTACATTTCCAGCAGGTTATATACAGGCATAATTTTTCTATGGGTCAACTGAACTAAATACCCAATACAAAGGTAAGAAGAAAACAGCTTTATCATTTGGAATAACAAAGAAAAGCCTCTCCACTTAGATACTAGCAAATCCTTAAATCCAGCGACTTTACAAAGATCAACCCAAATTTTTCTCAGTCTATCTATATAATGGGAGTTCATAACAGAAAATACATATGCCTAACTGAAATCATGATAAAATAATGCCCGAATAAAAACAATACTAGTTTTTTTTATTTTATTTTAAGTTAATTAATTAATTTTAATTTTCAACATTCATTTTCCATAAGTTTTAAATTTTCTTCCCCTCCTTTCTTTTCCCCTCCGCAAGTTGTCATGCAATCTGTTATAGGCTTTACTTATACATTCCTATTAAACATATTTTCACATTAGTCATGTTGTTTAAAAAATTTAAAACGAATGGGAGGAATCATGAGAAAGAAAAAAAACAAAACAACAAAGAAAGTAGTCTGCTTCACTCTGCATTCAGACTCCATAGTTGTATCTCTGGCTGTGGATAACATTTTCCAGCATGAGTCCTTTGGAATCATTTGAGGATCCTGCATTGCTGAGAAGGGCTAAGACTATCAAAGTCTGTCATTGCACACTGAGCCTATTACTTTGTACAATGTTCTCCTGGTTCTTCTCATTTCCCTTGGCATCAGTTCACGTGTCAACCCAGTTTCAACGCTCATGGAGGCTGTTTCCACATGCATAAGAGAAGGCCCCTTTCCTTCACTTCAGATAACTTGTAGTTATATTCTGTTTCTAGGAAGACAAAGCTTAAGAGAGCTACAACAATATTGATGGACATTGCCGGCATTGTCATCTCAATTAACTTTCTGTCTTTGAAAGAAGCACAGATCAAGAAACAAAGCTTTTTTCTGAGAAATCAAACACAAAACAACAGTAAAGTCTTAGGACTTCTGTAACAGCAGTAAAATCTTCTTTCAGGGCTTCTGTAACATCAGTAAAGTCCTCTTTCAAGGCTTCTGTTAACAGTAATAAAGTTCTCTTTCAGGACTTCTGTACAAAAAGAACAGGTAGGATACTTTTGTGTGACAGACTGACAGAGTGCCAAAATAAAGGACATTCTCCTTCTCAGTTCTGCTTGCTCTACTTGCGATTTTCTCTGCTCTGCTCCTTCCTGTTCTATCCTTACTGTTCCATCCTTCTTGTTCTGCTCTTTTGGCAAGCTGCTCCCATCAGGGGCTCCATGTGGTGATGTTAGGCCTATTAAGGGCAGGGAAAGTCTCCAAACTCCCTTAGGCCTTTTAAGGGTAACACAATGTATACTGTTTCCAACAAAGAAGTGATACAATCAAAGGCAAGGCTCAAATACACTTGAGTAGCTGAAATTAGCAGCAAAGTACTACTTTGCTTGCCATTATAGATGGGAGTATCCAGTGCACCAGTGAGACTAGGAGATGGAATAAAACCATCTGAGGATGCTTTAACAAATAAAGTTCCAGGACTATTGTCAGCAGTAGCCAAATCCTGTGAGAAACCAGCCAGTCTGGCACAGAAGGGACACCTGCTTAACTCAGGCAAGCAATGAATCCACCAAACATCTGAGTAAGCTGAGCAATAGAGTGACTCATCTGCTGGCTATATAGTATTCAGAAGTCAAGTTAGCAGCTAGGGTGAACAAGAAAGAAGTGATCTAACAGATCCAGGAGTTAACCTTTGGTCACACATGTCCTCTTATATATGTTTAACTACATTTGTGCTTCACTTCTAACCCCACTCTCTCCCAGGGATCAAATATATGTAGGAGGAGGAGTACACACTTATTTGGAGGAGGGCATCTTATATTGTATGTTCCCTTTTAAGTTTGACTTCATTATCCACAAGACTCAATGTGTATAGAAGAGAAATTGTAGAACAAATATAAAATTGCTGCTGTGAACAACCTTCAAGGTTCTGATTACAAGCATAGTGAACTCTCCATTTATTCAGTAACAAATTAAGGGGAAACATTCACAGAAAACCAAAATATAGCATGCACTATGTCTCATCTCAACAACAACAATAAAATGGGCAGGTAGTCTTCATCAAAGTGCTGACATAATTTTAAACAAAGTGCATTCATTTAGTAACTCCATCATTTAGTAAGTCCTCAGTTCAATCACAAAGTACAGAGGTAAAAGTTCTCTTTTAAACAAGGCTCATTCATATAGTCAATCACAAAGTTCACCACTAGGTCACATTGTCTTAATCTCTTCCATCAAAAAGTGTTCCTTCTTAATCAAAGTATATTAATTTAGTCAATCACAAAGCACAAAGGCCATCCACCCCTAGGTCACAACTAGGTTACAATATCATCAGTCAGCATTAAGTACTTAAGGAGAGGTCTTTTCATCTTGACCTGAGGCAGATTCTCAGTTTCCAGGGTTCCCTTTCCCATAGTTTCTGTTCCTGGGAAGAAAAAGCTTAACAAAACCACAATAACATTTTTGCACATTGCCAGGCATCCTCATAAATTCACTTTTTGCCTAGACTCAACAACAAAGTCTGAGGCCACTATCAACAAATGAATCTGACAAAGAAACATCAAAACAGACAGCCAAAATACTGGCACCATGGTCATGCCTCCTCAGTTCTCAGCATCTGCAGATGGCCCTCAGAAGTCCGGGGCGGGGGGCGGAGCCAAGATGGCGGAGTAGAAACAGCTAGTCCAAGCCTCTCTGCCCCCAGATTCCCCACAAACTATGTAAAAAAGGACTCTGAACAACTTCCGGAGCCCCAGAACCCACAGAACGACACAGAGAAGCTAACCTCCCACTGAGGACAGCCCAGCAGCCCTGCAGGAAGGACCAGCGCAGTGGTCTGGGAGCCGGCAGCACGCAGAGCGCAGAGCGCAGGAGCCGAGCCGAGCCCAGGTCCGCGTGAGCAGAGGTTTTAGCCCCAGGGAGGCAGGGCCAGCAGCCAGCTGGAGGAACCCCAGAACACCAGGAGCTGTGGCGACTCCAGAATTATCAACATAGACTTGCCTAGGACAAAGTAAGAGGTTAGTGTCCTATGGACTTTGGGACCTGTATTTGGGGAATGCGTCAGCTCCCTCCCTGGGGGCTAGAAGCCACTGAGGAGACACGCCATTTTGTAGTTTTCAGAGGCAGATCTGGCTCCCAGCCTACAAATCGTGGGGAGATCCAGCGATCAGTCTTGGGGGGTAATCGCTCTTGCTTTAACCTCCCTGGATCTGGATTGTGATCTAGGGTGGAAGTCGTGGGTGGGTTTACAGCTTGCCAGAAACGGAAGTTGCCCCCCACACGTTCAGGACGAAAATTCCCCTATCTGGCCTTAAAGCCATAGAGTGGCAACAAGCCCAAAAGTCAAGTAATTAAGTGGCAACATGCCAAGGCAAAGGAAACAGAAAAATGCAACCCTAGACTCCTATTTTGGGGCATAGAGTGGGAAAAGGACTGTGAGGTCAGAAGTCCTGCTCCAAAAGCCCCAGGGGAAAACATGAGCAGGTTGCAAGCCATAGAGGACCTTAAGAAGGACTTTAAAAATCAAATAAGAGAAGTGGAGGAAAAATTGGAAAGAGAAACGAGAAGGATGCAGGAAAAGTATGAAATGAGGGTCAACAGCCTGACTGAGGCAAAAAACACCTTAAAAAATAGACTAACTCAAATGGCAAAGGAGGCCCAAAAGGGCAATGAGGAGAAGAATGCCTTAAAAAGTCGAATTTGCCAGATGGAAAAGAATCTCAAAAGTTCACTGAGGAGATTCATTCCTTCAGAGTTAGACTGGAGCAAATGGAAGCTAGTGACTTTATGAGAAATCAAGATGCTGTTAAGCAGATCCAAACAAACGAAAGATTAGAAGGCAATGTGAAATATCTCATGGGATAATGACCTGGAAAATAGATCCAGGAGAGACAATTTAGAAATTGTTGGACTACCTGAAAGCCATGATCAAGGAAAGAACCTAGAAATCACCCTTCAAGAAATTCTCAAGGAAAACTGCCCTGATGTTTTAGATCCAGAGGGCAAAATAGAGGTTGAAAGAATCCACCGATCACCTCCTGAAGAAGATCCCAAAAAGAGGACTCCCAGAAATATTGTAGCCAGGTTCCAGAATCCCCAGATCAAGGAGAAAATACTACAAGCAGCCAGGAAGAAACAATTTCAATATTGTGGAAACACAGTCCAGGACCTGGCAGCTTCTACACTGAGGGATTGAGGGGCATGGAATATGATATTCCAGAGGGCAAAAGAACTGGGAATGAACCCAAGGGTCACCTACCCAGCAAAACTGAGTGTTTTGTTTCAGGGGAAAATATGGTCATTCGGTGGAATAGAGGACTTTCAAGCATTCTTGAGGAAAAAACCAGAGTTGAATAGAAAATTTGACATCCAGACGCAAGAAGTAGGAGATGCCTGAGAAGGTAATCAGGGAAAAGAAATCAAAAGGAACTTATCAAGGTTGAACTATTTACATTCCTATATGGAAAAGCAATATCTGTGACTGATGATATCTTTCTCACTATGAAAATAATGGAAGAAGGGGGTGTGGTCATATGAATACACATGTGAATGTGTGTGTATATGGTTACAGTTATATATGGATAGAGGGCATAGGTTGAATTTGTTGGGAAGGGAGAATACTCAAGGGATGAAATTATGAGGTGGGAGAGGAAAGTGGCAAGAGGAGATGGGGAGAGACATGGTAGGGTAAACTATCTCATGTAGGGGAAGTGGTTGCAAAGGAGGGGGAGAATAAGGAAGGCTAAAAAGGCAAAACCAAATTCACATTGAATTTGTTTCAGGGAGAAAATCACATACATACTAAATGGGATATCTCAACCTGCAGCAGGATAGGGGGAAGGGGGATGAGAGGAGGGATGATGGAAGGGAGGGCATCCTTGGGGTGAGGGGAGGTTGGAAGTACCCACTATAGAAGAGGGAGAGGATCATGTAGGGAATGGACCAGGTGGGGGGTGGGATGAGTGGGAGGGAATTATAAGCAGCCTTGTACAATGTATCTACCATGATAATGTTTTGCATAGCTAGACATGTACAACATATACTGAATTACTTATTTCCCAAGAAGGAATGGGTGACAAGGGAGGAAGGAAATGGATCTGAAATTCGAGGTCGTAACATTAAATGTTTCAAATATATATATAAATACTATTATTAATACTCTTTTGCCTATAATTGGGAGATAAGATGTGCAGGCATTGGGACACAAAGATTCATCTTCCTCTAATGGAAAAGTCGATGGGGGTATTGGAGAAAGTTTGAGAGAGAGCAGATTGGAGGAAGCGATATCTTGTGGGACTGCTATTCTGGGAGGCTGGGTAGGGGAATAATGGGGGAAAAATTATTGTAACTCAAAATCTGGCGGAAATGAATGATGTAAAACAGAAGTTAATAAAGCATTTGTTTAACAAAAAAAAAAGAAATCCGGGGCAGTTCTGGCTGGCAGTTCTTTCTCTCTCAGCAATTCTGGCTCCTGGCAGTTCTCTCTCTTTCTCTATCTCTCTCTGCCCGCACTAACCTGCTCCCAGAAGTTCTTCTGGCCTCTCTCAACTTGGGCTTTTCCCTATTCACAGTATCAGCTGCTCCCTGTTTGGCCCTCTCCTTTCACATCAACAAGTCCATCCTACTATGTGATTCACAAGCTCTGGCTTAGATTGCCAATACAAGGGGATCTTCAAATTCTGTTACCATTACAGACCCCCATAGCCTTTGGATTTTTGAGATAGTTTTGTGCTTCGGTCTTTTCTATACATTCTCAGTATATAAACCTTTGTGAAAATCAAATTGGCATCAATTGGTAATTTGATATTGGTGAGATGTTACTTTTTCTATACATATTAGGGAGCTCAGTGGATGGTGACCCATGAAAAAAATTAGGACCCCAGACTCTTAGAATTTCCTCTACATCATTTAAGTAAGTAATAATCAGTTGCCACCTGGACCTAGCCTACCAATGTCAATGAGAGTATAGGGGAGTGAGCCCAGAGGATATGTTACACTTAAATCTAATTTTTTAACCTAGTCCAGAGTTAGGGACCCCATGTCTAATTGTCTAGATTAAGGCCATCTCATTGAACTATCAGAATCATTGTGGTAAAATAAATCAATTGTTAAAATTACTAAGAATGGTTACCATAATTAAAGTATTAATGATGAAATCGCTCTTAATCTGATACCATATGCCAAACATTGTGCTAAGTATTGCAGATACAAATACAAAAGTTATAATTTATTCAATCAAGGAGCTTGCATTCTAAGAAGGGTGTAGCAGACATAGGGTAGTGATGACAGAGAGCAATACAATAATTCTGAAAATTCCAAGAATGGTGAATGGACCTATAGTGAAGTAGGTTGACATGCCATGATTTGATTATAGTTAATGACACCAGAACTGAGGTATGGGAGGCAAAATAAATGGTGGCAAAACAGTTTAGGCCATTGTTTGCTATATTATTGAGAGGCAGTATGTATTAATCATAGCATCAAGAATATTAGTGTTCAAAGCCTATATCTTACAGTCATGATAGCATAGATTAAAAGTTTGAAGGGACCTAAGGGGTAATCTCTTTTAATCTCTTCATTTTACAAATGAGAAAATTGAGACCCAGGGTAGATGTATGCATTTGCTTGCATAATTTTTATTACTAGAATCCTCTACCCATCTGTTCCATTTATCTATACTTTGCTTCTTTAGTGTTCCTCTAGTTCAAACTCCTTCATGAAATCTTCCCTGACAATCCTGTACTTGCCATCTTCTGAATTCCTGTAGCATTCATTATCTTTTCCATTCATAGATCTATAGGTTCATAAAATAGATACTGAAAGGGGTGCTGAAAGTTGTATAGTAAGTTAATAATAGATCAGAGATCAAGTGAGATAACATTTGTACTGTGCTTAGTGCAGTGGCTGACATACAGGATTGGTTCCTGGCCTCAGATACTTAATCCCCCCCCCCATGCCATGCCTCCCACACAAACAAACAAACAAACAAAAAAACTGGCCAGGTAACCCTGGGCAAGTTACTTAACCCCAATTGCCTTAAAAATATTTATTTGTTTCCATTTCCATGAGACTAGAATGCAGGTCACCAATCTGTTTTGTCCAGTGCTCTTTCCACTATACTATACATATTTGTTTTTAGATTATTATGATAGGTACCTGCCCTATTTATTTCCCTAACAAAAGCATAGGATCCTTCAAGACAGATGCAAGCTTTCATATATTGTATGTCCTAGTGGCTAGCACATGATAGATTCTTAGTAAGGTTTTGGTAAAATAATTTCTTTATTTAACCAATTTCTCTTTCATTAAAAAAAAAAATAGCAGTAAGATTAATCCTGACTTTCTTCCTATTTTCCACAAAGGGCAGGGCATATGATACTAATTTAAGTATTGTGTACTATAAAGTGAAGTCTAAAAACAACATAGAAGGGCAGCTAGGTGGCACAGTGAATAGGGCACTGGCCCTGGAGTCAGAGGGACCTGAGTTCAAATTTGGTCTCAGACAGTTAACACTTACTAGCTTTGTGACCTTGGGCAACCACTTAACCACAATTGTCCTGCCTTCCCCACTACAAAAAAAAGAAAGAAAGAAAATAACATAGAAAAATATTACTGTATCAGCCTGGAATATGTGGATGGCCTTGGTACCAGGAAAATCTAGTTTTTATAGTCTACCTGTAACAAATATTGACTGTGTGAGCATGGGTAAGACATTCTACCTGCATCCCTAGGCTAGCAACTCTGTGTGCCTAGTAAAATGTAATATCCTTGAAGACAGATACTGTTTAATTTTTGTATTTGCCATCATAGTACCTAGCACAGTACCTATTATCTAGTAAATCTTTCACTATTTAAAAGGTACAGACAAGTTTTCTATCTGCATCAGTGAATGGGGTTTCTCTTCAGGGGATTCACCATCCAAATGAAATTCCCAGTGAGGAATACAATAACATTTTCTAATTAAGGATTTCTTACTACCTTGAAATCAGAGTTATGTGTTGAATGAAGGTTATGTTCTTAGGAACTGATGAGACAGAAATTCAGTTCAATTCAGCAAACATTTACTAAGCACCTACTATGATCCAGGCACTGTGCTAATTGCTAGGGATACAAAGAGGCAGAAAACAATTCCTATATACATATACAAAACTGGCTATATACAGGATAAATAAGGAATAATTTAAAGAAGGAAAGCACTGTAATTAAGAGAGTTTAGAAAGGCTTACCATAAAAGGTGGGGTTTTAGTTGAGATTTAAAGCAATCCAGGGAAGTAAGTAGTCGGAGTGGAGGAGGAACAGCATTCTAAGCTTGGGGAGGAGTCAGAGAAAATTTTCAGAGCTGAGTTGGAGTGTCTTGTTCATGGAGTAGCAAGGAGACCAGGGTCACTGGATCAAAGACTATGTGTTTTAGAGTAAGGTATAAGAAGACTGGAAAGGTAAGAGAGTGCTAGGTTATGGCAGTCTTTGAAAGACAGCCAATTTTGTTTTGTTTTGTTTTTGGATGTAATAAGAAGACATGGGCTTTAGTTCTTATGGCATAGAGTATATCAAAATTGGTTCTAACTTTACTCATGGGTTACTGTTTAATAAGAATGATGGGAAATCTAAATGTCAGACATTTATCTATGCCTAATTATCACATAGAAGGTGCTAGATATTTATACAGTTTATCAATTTATGTAAAGATAAGGGTTAAACACACCTTTCCTTGCTTTTTCTTTCAGGTAAGGTAACATTTTTTTTTTTACTTTTCTGCTAATATTTCATAATATCATTCTGTAGTGATACCCAAATAAATGCTGATCACATTAAGAGCTGTGCTTTTTGTGTTAGCAAAAGCAATTACTGTGAAAAGATGAAATCATTATTATGAAATGATTACATGCTATGCTTCATTTTCTGCAGTTCCCCAATGTAAAAAGGAATGCCTTCCAGGCTATTTTTGATTTCTTTATGAATAGAATCTTTCAAACACTTCACCTCAGAAAAAAGTTCATTTTTCTCATACTTGAACATAGCCTGTCTCTTCTTGTTGTTCTATTCCTCATCTTTCCCAAAACAATATTTAGAGAAAGGTGCTCTTGACCATGCCCTCACAAATTGCCTGCCCTCATTTCCAAGATGTAAATCTTTTCTTTCATAAAGTGATAGCAATTGAGCCAAGATCAGAGTCATGACTGTTAAGAAGCTCTATGTCTTGAATGTCAAAAGCACTCTTTGAAACTGATTTAGAGAGGGAACCCTCAGCTCTTACTTTTCAATGTATATCGTTGTTTACCTTTCAACTAAAGTATTTTCTCTGAGGGAGCAACTGGAATATAGTGTCAAGTCATTCTAGACTGGTGATTTCTCAAAGAGGAAAAGATGCCAGAAGAATTGTTTTGCTTTAGTCCCGTACCTAGTATATGGCTTAGAGGACAGATACAAAATTGAAGTCAAGGGTGATAGGAAAGGAAGTTGATTATAAGGAAATCACTTTATAGGTCCTTTGGATTCTTTGATTTCTGGCGGATTGGTAAAAATAAATAGGTACATTCAAACTTGTGAGTGAGTAAGCTGCAAGTAATGGGTAAATAGTGAACTTAGAGCAGTAATAATATTAGTTAACATGAATATTTATGCAGTTTTTTAACACTTACAAAGCATATTCCTCATAACATCATTAGAAATGATAATGTGATTGTTATTATCCACTTGTATTTGAGAATCATCAACATCAATAAGATTAACAACAACAAAACAGGCAGAGCCAAGATGTTGGAGTAGAAACAGCACCTCCAAGGCTCTCTTCCCCCAGATTACCTCCAAACTATGTAAAAGTGGACTCTGAACAACTTCTGGAGCCCCAGCACCCAAAGAACGACACAGAGAAGCTAACCTCCCACTGAGGACAGCCCAGCACCACTGCAGGAAGGGCCAGCACAGCACTCTGGGAGCCCGCAGCACAGTGCACATCTCGAGGAGAGCTGAACCCAGGTCCCACAGTTTTAGCCCCAGGGAGGCCGGGCCAACAGCTGTCTGGAGGGACCCCAGAACACAAGCAGCTGTGGAGATTCCAAAATGGTCAACACAGACATGCCTAGGACAAAGTGAGAGGTTAATGACCTATGGATTTTGGGACCAGTATTTGGGGAACGCGTCGGCTTCCTCCCCTGGGGGCTAGAAGCCACTGAGGACAAACGCCATTTTGCAGTTTTCAGTGGCAGCTCCAGCTCCTGGCCTGTGAAATGTAGGGAGATCCAGCGATCAGTCTCGGGGGGTAATTGCTCTTGCTTTAACCTCCAGGGATCTGGATTGTGATCTGGGTGGGGAGATCGTGGGGTGGGTTTCCAGCTTGCCAGAAATGGAAGTTGCCCCCCCCCACACACGTTCGGGACGAAGGTTCCCTATCTGGTGGCAGAGTTCTACTGTGGCAACAAGCCCAAAAGTCAAGTAATTAAGTGGCATCATGCCAAGGCAAAGGAAACAAAATAAACAGAAAAATGAAACAGACTCCTATTTTGGGGGGAAAAGAGGATCGAAAAACGGAACAGTCAGAGGACTGTGAGGTCAGAAATCCTGCTCCAAAAGCCCCAAAGGAAAATATGAGCAGGTTACAGGCTATAGAGGACCTTAAGAGGGACTTTAAAAATCAAATAAGAGAAGTGGAGGAAAAATTGGGAAGAAAAAGGAGAAGAATGCAGAAAAAGTATGAAATGAGGGTCAACAGTCTGACTGAGGAAAACAACACCTTAAAAATAGACAAATGGCAAAGGAGGCCCAAAATGGCAATGAGGAGAAGAATGCCTTAAAGGGTTGAATTTTCCAGAAGGAAAAAGAATCTCAAAAGTTCACTGAGGAGATTCATTCCTTCAGAGTTAGACTGGAGCAAATGGAAGCTAGTGACTTTATGAGAAATCAAGATGTTGTTAAGTAGATCCAAACAAATGAAAGAATAGAAGGCAATGTGAAATATCTCATGGGAAAAACCACTGACCTGGAAAATAGATCCAGGAGAGATAATTTAAAATTACTGGACTACCTGAAAGCGATGATCAAAGAAAAGAACCTAGAAATCATCCTTTAAGAAATTCTCAAGGAAAATTGACCTGACGTTTTAGACCCAGAGGGCAAAATAGAGTTTGAAAGAATCCACTGATCACCTCCTGAAAGAAGATCCCCAAAAGAAAACTCCTAGGAATATTATAGCCAGGTTCCAGAATTCCCAGATCAAGGAGAAAATACTACAAGCAGCCAGGAAGAAACAATTTCAATATTGTGGAAACACAATCAGATTAGCCCAGGACCTGGCAGCTTCTACACTGAGGGATTGAAGGGCATGGAATATGATATTACAGAGGGCAAAAGAGCTGGGACTGAACCCAAGGGTCACCTACCCAGCAAAACTGAGTATTTTGTTTCAGGGGAAAATGTGGTCATTCAGTGGAGTAGAGGATTTTCAAGCATTCTTGAAAAAACCAGAGTTGAATAGAAAATTTGACATTCAGACACAAGAAGCAAGAGATACCTGAGAAGGTAAACAGAGAAAAGAAATGAAAAGCAACTTATCAAAGTTGACCTATTTACATTCCTACATGGAAAGACAATAACTGTGACTGATGAAACTTTTCTCAGTATGAAAATAATGGAAGAAGAGTATATGGTCACATGAATACATATGTGAATGTGTGTATATATGTTTACAGTTATACATGGATAGAGGGCATAGGTTCAATTTGTTGGGAAGGGATGATACCTAAGGGGTGAAATTATGAGGTGAGAGAGGAAAGTGGCAAGAGGAGATGGGGAGAGACAGGGTAGGGTAAACTATCTCATGTCGAAAAAGCAAGGGGAAGTGGCTGCAGAGGAGGGAAAGAATAGGAAGCCAAAAAGGCAAAACCACATTCTCATTGAATTTGGTTCAGGGAGAGAATGACATACATACTAAATGGGATATCTCAACCTGCAGCAAAATAGGGGGAAGGGGGATGAGAGGAGGGATGATGGATGGGAGGGCATTCTTGGGGGTAGGGGAGGTTGGAAGTACCCACTATAGAAGAGGGACAGGATCAAGTAGGGAATGGACCAGGTTGGGGGTGGGATGGGTGGGAAGGAATTATAAGCAGCCCTGTACAATATATCTACTATGGTAATAGTTTGCATAGTTATACATGTAAAACACATACTGAATTACTTATCTTCCCAGAGGGAATGGGTGTCAAGGGAGGAAGGGAATGGATATGAAATTCGAGGTCTTAAAATTAAATGTTTCAAATATATATGAACACTATTATCAATACTCTTTGTCATGTAATTGCGAGATAAGATGTACAGGCATCGGGGCACACCTTGCTTCACCTTGATCTAATGGAAAAGTCGAAGGGGGTAAGGGAGAAGATATGGGAGAGAGAAGGATGGAGGAAGCGATATCTTGTGGGACTGCTATTCTGGTAAGGTGGGTAGGGGAAAAATGGGGAAAAAATTGTAACTCAAAATCTGGCGGAAATGAGTGATGTAAAACAGGAGGTAATAAAGCATTTGTTTAAATAAAAAAATAACAAACAGAAAAAAATCAACAAAACATCAACAAGCTAATACTATTGCCAAGTGAGAATAGGGAGGAAGAAGAGAAGATGGTTCTGGAGAGAGCAGTGGTGACACCCAATAAGAGTGGGCATTCTTTTTCCAGTCTAGCTCTGTTGTTCAGGAAGCTCCTTTCCTTGCTGTTTTTGAAAACACACTAGAGGAACTAGTCTTCCCTGAAGGAGAAATTTCCCAGAAGTTTCAAGAGTAGAACAGAGGTCTGTACACAACATTTGTAGATCTGAACAAGGCCTTTGATACTGTCAGTCATGAGGACTTATGGAAAATTATGTCAAAATTTGGTTGCCCAGAGAAGTTCATTATTATGTCAGTTTCATGATAACATGCTTTGCCAGGTTCTAGATAATGTACAATACTCTCATGCTTTCCCAGTTACCATTGGAATGAAACAAGGTTGTGTGTTTGCTAGCGTGCTTTTTAGCATGATGTTTTCAGCCACATTGTCAAATGCTTTCAATTAGGATGAACATAGTGTTGAGGTTAGCTACTGCACTGAAGGTAAATTCTTCAACTTGAAAAGGCTATGAGCCAAGATGTAAGTGGAGGGAGTATTGGCCTATTATTTTTCTGTTTGCAGATGATTGTGCCCTCAGTGTCGTCTCTGAAACTGAGATGCAACAAAGTATTGATCAAATCTTTGCTTCTTGTGCTAATTTTGGCATAACAATTAACGCCAAGGGAAAAAAAAGGTGCTACATCAACCACCACCACACTACCATATGTGGAACCATTAGTTAGAGCAAATGGAGAAGTTTTGAATACTGTGGATAACTTCACTTACCTTGGCAGTGTACTTTCCAGGTATGTACAGTTGATAATGAGGTTGATACACATGTTGCTAGAGTTAGCTCAGTGTTTGGGGAGCTCCAATGGAAAGTATAGTAGAGAAAAGATATCAGAATGACTACCAAACTGAAAGTCTACAGAGTCATTGTGCTTACCTCGTTGTATGCCTTTGAAACCTCAACAGTATACTAGTGCCATGCCAGGAAACTCAATCACTTCCATTTGAATTGTCTTGGGAAGATTCTGAAGATCACCTGGAAGCATAAGGTACCAGACATTGAGGTCCTTACTCAAACTAAACTGCAAAGCATTCAAACACTACTTTGAATGCAAAATGTATACTTACAGAAACAAAATAAAACTTTTGTATGGAGAACTCACAGAAGACAAGTGTTCACATGCTGGTCAGTGGAAGTGAATAAAGATACTCACGGTCTCTCTTAAGAAATTTTCTCATCCACCAGAATAGTATTAAATAATAGGGAATGAGATGTGTTTTCTCTTTCTATGTGAACTTCTTCCTTGGTAACCCCTACAATTAATTTCTCTATTTCTACCTTGTGTTTGCTGAATATCACTGAGGAAAGTTACTCAACTGAATTGATATATACTCTGAAAAAATCTTACATCATAACTTCTCTGGGATATCATTTTTCTTCAGAAAATCTCTTCTGCTTTTATTGATTCCCATCTCATTCCCTATTATTTTATAACTTTTTTCCCTTATTCACACCTACAATTTTCATAATACATGCCTAAAGACAAAGATGGATATGAATTTTCTTAGCCAAAGTGAATTTTCTTAGCCAAAGTGAATTTTCTTAGCTTTCCACCTCCTCATTATCCATAGCAACTATTCCAAACTCTCACCCAAAACCACAACCTCTAATATATATTCATTCAATGGAAAGCCTACCCTACTATTTCAGTTGGAATACAGAAGCCAATAAATGTGAATTTTCTCAAATCTCAGAACCATACATGCTTATTCCTTCCATCTGTCTGGCTATTGAAATATAGTTAACATGGGTTTCAGCAAAACTTTTAATAAAGTATCTAATACTCTTCTGGTGGATGAGAAAAAAGTGGCTAGAAAAACAGAGATGGTTAGAGATAGCAACAAAGATAAAGAGAGACATAGATTCATGGATTCAACAATAATTCAATTAGCTGGATTCACTCAAAAAGCCTTGATTAAGGGTTCAATGAAAAAAAAATGGCAGGCAGTCTCCAGTGTTTACCATTGAGTTTTGTGCTTGGGACTGTGTGATGTAACAATTTACTAACAAGCTAACGGCAAAGATTTGATGTAATATTTCATATATTTCCAGATAATACAAAGTTGGGAAGGAAATGCCATTCTGGATGAAAGAATTTGAATTAAAATGTTATTCATAGTTTATATTTGATCTAAATCTAATGAGAATAATTTCAGTATTGATAAATATAAAACCTTATGTCTTCATACATAAAACCAACTTCACAGGCAGTATACACGATGGGAGGGGGTATGGTTGAAGGACAGGTAGGTGACTCTGTGGATAGAGTGCCAGGCCTGGAGTCAGGAGGACCTGAGTTCAAATCTTGCTTCAGGTACTTACTAGCTGTATAATCCTGGGCTAGTCACTTGCCCTGTTCACCTCAGTTCCTCATCTGTAAACTGATCTGGAGAAGGAAATGACATATCATTCCAGTATGTTTCTCAGGAAAACTGAAATGGTGTCATGAAGCATCAGACCCAATTGTAATTAAACAATAAGCAGATACCCAGAGAGGTTAATACAAGTAAACAAGTTTTTATTATTTACAATGTGCCAAGAATTATGCTAAATTATTTTAACAGAAATGTAAGCAAAAAAAGCTAGGACAGTTGAACCAAGATGGTAATATAAAAGCAGGGACTTACCTCACCTCCCCAAATGTCTCCTCCTAATAATGCCAAAATTATACTTCAAAATGAATTCTATAGTAGCACAACAAACAAAAGGTCTGGATAAAGCAATTTCCCAATATAAAATTACTTAGAAAGTTGGTACAAAATGTTTGCTACACCTGAGTGAGAGTAGAGTGCAGTCCAGCATAGGCTGTGCCCTGGCAAACTAACCTCAGGCCTTGGGAGTGATCGAATCTGCTTCTGCAGCTTCCAAAGCTCTTAGCCCAAAGAGGGTAAGGTGGTGAGACAACTAATCAGAAAAAAAAATATTATAGGCGACTATTTGTTAACACTAGGAGAAGTATTTTGTTGCATTGCCCATATAAGGCTCTGGGTTGCAATCCCAAAGCAAGGAAAAGCCTTCTAGAACTTAAAGTAACAGGAATGAGTGTAATGTTTAAAGACCCAAGGTTGAAAAAAGTGCTTTTAATCACGGACAGTTTAGAGTACAAAGCAGGAAAGCAGTGAACCTCCCCTTAGATCAAACCACATAGAAAGAACTGAAAATCTGAAGACCTCCATAACTAGCTCAGAGTAGCAAGAGGAAATCCTGGCTGTGCTCCATTTACCTTTGGAGGAGAGCCCAAATTTAGAGTGGAGTTAAAAATCAAGGAATAGGCTGGAAAATGTATAAACAACAGATAAAGAACTTTATGATAGAAAGTTACTATAGTGACAGGGATGGTCAAAAAACAAACTTAGAAGAAGAAAAATGAGTACAAGCAACTACATACAAAGCCTCAAAGAAAAATGTGAATTTGTCTTGGATCAAAAATGATTAGAAGAGGTCACAAAAGATTTTTAAAATTAATTAAGAGACATAGAAGAAAAATTAAGAAATGTAATGAGAGAAATGGAAGAAAAGAATGAAAAAAGTTAAAAACTTGGTAAAAGAGAGGAAAATGAGAATGTAAACAACACCTTAAAAACATAATAGGACAAATGGTATGAGACAAAAAAATTCATTAAAGAGAATAACCCCTTAAAAAGGAGAATTGGAACAAAAGCATACATACATACATACATACATACATATATATATATATATATATATATATATATATATATATATATATATATATATATATATATATATATATATATCAATGAAAGAAAAAAAAAAGCCTTAAAAATAGAACAGGTCGGGGCGGAGCCAAGATGGCGGAGTAGAAACAGCTCATCCAAGCCTCTCTGCCCCCAGATTCTCCACAAACTATGTAAAAAAGGACTCTGAAAATCTTCTGGAGCCCCAGCACCCACAGAACGACACAGAGAAGCTAACCTCCCGCTGAGGACAGCCCAGCACCCTGCAGGAAGGACCAGCGCAGTGGTCTGGGAGCCGGCAGCGCGCAGAGCACAGGAGCCGAGCCGAGCCCAGGTCCACGTGAGCCGAGGTTTTAGCCCCAGGGCGGCAGGGCCAGCAGCCGGCTGGAGGAACCCCAGAACACCAGGAACTGTGGAGACGCCAGAATTATCAACATAGACTTGCCTAGGACAAAGTAAGAGGTTAGTGTCCTATGGACTTTGGGACCTGTATTTGGGGAATGCGTCAGCTCCCTCCCCTGGGGGCTAGAAGCTGCTGAGGAGACACGCCACTGTGTAGTTTTCAGAGGCATTTCCGGCTCCCAGCCTACAAATCTTGGGGAGATCCAGCGATCAGTCTTGGGGGGTAATCGCTCTTGCTTTAACCTCCCTGGATCTGGATTGTGATCTAGGGTGGAAGTTGTGGGTGGGTTTACAGCTTGCCAGAAACGGAAGTTGCCCCCCACACGTTCGGGACGAAAATTCCTCTATCTGGCCTTAAAGCCATAGTGTGGCAACAAGCCCAAAAGTCAAGTAATTAAGTGGCAACATGCCAAGGCAAAGGAAACAGAAAAATGCAACCCTAGACTCCTATTTTGGGGGCATAGAGCGGGAAAAGGACTGTGAGGTCAGAAGTCCTGCTCCAAAAGCCCCAGGGGAAAACATGAGCGGGTTGCAGGCCATAGAGGACCTTAAGAAGGACTTTAAAAATCAAATAAGAGAAGTGGAGGAAAAATTGGAAAGAGAAATGAGAAGGATGCAGGAAAAGTATGAAATGAGGGTCAACAGCCTGACTGAGGAAAACAACACCTTAAAAAATAGACTAGCTCAAATGGCAAAGGAGGCCCAAAAGGACATTGAGGAGAAGAATGCCTTAAAAAGTCGAATTTGCCAGATGGAAAAAGAATCTCAAAAGTTCACTGAGGAGATTCATTCCTTCAGAGTTAGACTGGAGCAAATGGAAGCTAATGACTTTATGAGAAATCAAGATGCTGTTAAGCAGATCCAAACAAACGAAAGATTAGAAGGCAATGTGAAATATCTCATGGGAAAAACCACTGACCTGGAGAATAGATCCAGGAGAGACAATTTAAAAATTATTGGACTACCTGAAAGCCATGATCAAGGAAAGAACCTAGAAATCACCCTTCAAGAAATTCTCAAGGAAAACTGCCCTGATGTTTTAGATCCAGAGGGCAAAATAGAGGTTGAAAGAATCCACCGATCACCTCCTGAAAAAGATCCCAAAAAGAAAACTCCCAGAAATATTATAGCCAGGTTCCAGAATCCCCAGATCAAGGAGAAAATACTACAAGCGGCCAGGAAGAAACAATTTCAATATTGTGGAAACACAATCAGAATAGCCCAGGACCTGGCAGCTTCTACACTGAGGGATCAAAGGGCATGGAATATGATATTCCAGAGGGCAAAAGAACTGGGAATGAACCCAAGGGTCACCTACCCAGCAAAACTGAGTATTTTGTTTCAGGGGAAAATATGGTCATTCAGTGGAATAGAGGACTTTCAAGCATTCTTGAGGAAAAAACCAGAGTTGAATAGAAAATTTGACATCCAGACGCAAGAAGTAAGAGATGCCTGAGAAGGTAATCAGGGAAAAGAAATCAAAAGGAACTTATCAAAGTTGAACTATTTACATTCCTATATGGAAAAGCAATAACTGTGACTGATGATATCTTTCTCACTATGAAAATAATGGAAGAAGGGTGTGTGGTCATATGAATACATATGTGAATGTGTGTGTATATGGTTACAGTTATATATGGATAGAGGGCATAGGTTGAATTTGTTGGGAAGGGAGAATACTCAAGGGATGAAATTATGAGGTGAGAGAGGAAAGTGGCAAGAGGAGATGGGGAGAGACAGGGTAGGGTAAACTATCTCATGTAGGGGAAGTGGTTGCAAAGGAGGGGGAGAATAAGGAAGGCTAAAAAGGCAAAACCACATTCACATTGAATTTGGTTCAGGGAGAAAATGACATACATACTAAATGGGATATCTCAACCTGCAGCAGAATAGGGGGAAGGGGGATGAGAGGAGGGATGATGGATGGGAGGGCATCCTTGGGGGGAGGGGAGGTTGGAAGTACCCACTATAGAAGAGGGACAGGATCATGTAGGGAATGGACCAGGTGGGGGGTGGGATGAGTGGGAGGGAATTGTAAGCAGCCTTGTACAATATATCTACTATGATAATGTTTTGCACAGCTAGACATGTACAACATATACTGAATTACTTATATACCAAGAAGGAATGGGTGACAAGGGAGGAAGGAAATGGATCTGAAATTCGAGGTCGTAACATTAAATGTTTCAAATATATATATAAATACTATTATTAATACTCTTTTGCCTATAATTGGGAGATAAGATGTGCAGGCATTGGGACACAAAGATTCATCTTCCTCTAATGGAAAAGTCGATGGGGGTATGGGAGAAGGTATGGGAGAGAGCAGATTGGAGGAAGCGATATCTTGTGGGACTGCTATTCTGGGAGGTTGGGTAGGGGAATAATGGGGGGAAAATGATTGTAACTCAAAATCTGGCGGAAATGAATGATGTAAAACAGAAGTTAATAAAGTATTTGTTTTAAAAAAAAATAAAAAAAAAATAGAACAGGTCAAATGGAAGAGGATGGACAAAAGGTCACTAAATAAAATAACTTGTTAAGAATTAGAATTGGGAAAATAGATGAAGAAATCAAGAAATAATAAAACAAAATAAAAAAATAAAATAGAGACAGCCAAGATGGCAGAGAAAAGGCAAACACTTACCTTATATTTACTCTTACCAACATATTTCCAAACACCTTTAAATAACTACCCTGGTTATAGGGAAGATCAAAACACAGACTCAGAAGGAAAAGACAGAGTCAGAATTGTTATATGCAGAGTGTAGAAGAAAAATACAAATTGACCTTAGGCAATGAAAGAACTAAAAATAATTTTTAAAATCAAGTAAGAGAAGTAGAGGAAAATTGGGAAAAGAAATGACAGTGATGCAAAAAATCATTTAAAAAGCCAACAGCTTCATAAGGGAGGCACCCCTAAATACTGAAGAAAACAACATCTTGAAAAATGGAATAGGCCAAATAGTGAAGAAGCACAAAAAGCAAATTAAGAGAAGAATGCCTTGATTTTTTCCTCTTGAAAGAGAAAAAAAAGTGAAAATAGTATGCTTTGATCTACATTCAGACTCTAATAGTTCTTTTTCTTGATATGGATGGCAATTTTTCACCACAAGTCTATTGGAATTGTCTTGGATCATTGTATCACTGAGAATAAGTAAGTCTAACATAGTTGATCATCACACAATTTTGTTGTTACTGTGTAAAATGCTCACTTCACTCAGCATCAGTCCATATAAGTGTTTCCAGGTGTTTCTCAAAACTGTTTGTCCTTTCATTTAGAAAAATAGTATTCCATAAAATATGTGTCCTATGATTGTATATGTATGGTCTATATCAGATTGCACACCATCTTGAGGAAGAGGAAAATGAAGGAGGGGGAGAAAATTTAAAACTCAAAGTCTTATAAAAATGTTGAGAATTAAAAATAAATATTTTAAAAATAATATTCCCTAACATGCATATATCACGAGTTGTTTAGCTATCCCCTGATGGTCATCCCCTTAATTTCCAGTTCTTTACCACCGAAAAAAAGCTGCTTCAAACACATGTGCGTCCTTTACCCTTTTTATTATCTTTAGGATACAGACCTAATAGTAGTATTGCTGGAACAAATAGTATGCATAGTTTTATAGCCCTTTGGGCAGAGTTCCAAATTGCTCTCCAGAATGGTTGGAAGAGTTCACAACTCCACCAACATTGCATTAGAGTTCTGATTTCCCCTCATCCTATCCAACATTTAAAATTTTCCTGTTTTATCTCAGTACACAATATGATAGGTGTGAGGTGGAACCTCATTGCATTTTTAATTTGCATTTCTCTAATCAATAGTGATTTAGAGCATTTTTTCATATGGCTAGAGATATTTTTAATTTCTTTATTTGAAAACTGCCTTTTCATATCCTTTTGCCTTTTATTAATTGGGTAATGACAGGTATTCTTTTAAATTTGATTCAGTTCTCTATTTTTTAACAAATAAGGGGTGGCTAGGTAGGGCAGTGAATAGAGCACTGGTCCTAGAGTCAGGAGGACATGAGCTCAAATCCAGCCTCAGGCACTTAAAACATACTAGCCATGTGACCTTGAGCAAGCCACTTAGCACCAATTGTCCACACTTCTCCCTCCAAGAAAAAAGAAGCAAAAAAAGAAATGAAGCACTTATAAAAAAGGTTGGAAAAAAATTGTTTCCCAGCTTTTTACTTTCCTGCTAGACTTGGTTGCATTGGTTTTGTTGGTGCAAAGACTTTTTTAATTTAATGCAATCAAAGTTGTGCATTTTGTGTTTCATAATGTTTTCTATCTTTTGTTTGATTATAAAGTTTTCCATTCTCCATATATATGACAGATAAACCATACCTTGCACTATTTATTTGCTTATGGTATCTCCATTTACATCTAAATCACGTACCGATTTTGATCTCATCTAGATATAGACTGTGAGATGTTGTCTATGCCTACTTTCTGTCATACTATTTTCAAATTTTATCAGTGGTTTTTATCAAATAGTGAGTTCTTATATCAGAAGCTAGAATCTTTAGGTTTATCAAGCAGTAGATTATTATAATAATTGACTGCTGCATCTTGTGTACCTAACCTATTACACTCTATTTATTAGCTATTACAAAATAGTTATGATGATTTCCACTTTACAGTATAGTTTTAGATTTGATATGGCTAGGCGATCTTATTTGAATTTTCACTAATTCTCCTTATATTCTTCAACTTTTTTTCTTCATGCTAAATATTGTTGTGGTTTTTCTAGCTCTAGAAAATATTTTTAAGTAATTTGGTTGGTATGATACTAAAATTATCATTTTTATTCCATTAGCTCATTCTATCCATAAACAACTCATATTTTTCCAATTGTTAAATTTGATTTTTTTTGTGAAAAGTATTTTATAATTATGTTCATATACTTTTAGGTTAGTCTTGGCAGGTAGACTCCCAAATAATTTATATGTCTTCAGTTATTTTCACTGTAATATCATTTATTTGTCTCTTGCTGCTGGATTTTGTTGGTCATATGTAGAAATGCTGATGATTTATGTGGGTTTATCATATAACTTTCCACTGCACTAAAGTTGTTAACTGTTTGAAGTATTTTAGTTGTTTCTCTAGGATTCTCTAAGTGTAATGTAATATCCTATGTAAAAAGTGATAACTTTGTTTATTCATTTTGTAATTTCTTCATTTTTTTTCTTATTGCCAAAGCTAACATTTCTAGTGCAATAATGGATAACAGTTGTCATAATGGACATCTTTTTCACCACAATCTTTTTGGTAAAGCTCCTAGCTCATTCCCATTATGTATAGTGCTTGCTGATGGGCTTAGGTAGATGCAACTTACCATTTAAGGGAAAACTCCATTTATACCAATGCTTTCTAGTGTTTTATTTTGTTTTTTTTTTTATATGAAGTGAGGCTTTTTCTCTGCATCTATTGAAATAATCATATGATTTCTGTTATTTTGGCTATTGTTATGTTCAATTATGCTGATAGTTTCCTAATGTTGAACTAGCTTTGCATTCATGGTAAAAATCCTATCTGGTCATATTTCCTTATCCTCATGATAAATTGCTATAATTTCTTAGCTAATCTTTTATTTAAAATTTTGGTATCAATATTCATTAGGGAAATTTTTCTATAATTTTCTAAAAATAACTTGGTAATATTTCTTCTTCACCTATTTTTCCAAATAGTTTATAGAGTACTAAAATTAAGTTTTCTTTAAATGTTTAATAGAATTTACTTGTTAATACATCTGACCCTGGTAATTTTTTCTTATTCATTGATGGCTTGTTCAATTTCTTTTTTCAAAAAAGAAGATATTCAAGCATTTTATTTCCTCTTCTTAATAGAATAAATAATAATTTATTATTTATATAATATAATAGGAATTGTATCTGGGTAATTTATATTATAAATATTTATTAAATTTACTTAGACAATAAAATTTATTGTCACATAGTAGGGCAAAATTGTTCCAAATTATTGTTTTAATTTCCTTTTCATTGGTGGTGAAATCAGCCTTTTCATTTTTGATAATGGTAATTTGGTTTTCTTCTTTCTTTTTAAAGATCAAATTGACTGGGGACAGAGCCAAGGTGGCAGAGTAGAAACAGCACTTCCAAGGTGCTCTGCCCCATACAACCTCCAAACAATGTGAAAGGGGAATCTGAACAACTTCTGGAGCCCCAGCACCCACAGAACAACACAGAAAAGCTAACCTCCTGCTGAGGACACCCCAGCAGCCCTGCATGGAGTGATCCAGCACAGAGCTCTGAGATCAGGCAGCAGAGCACGATGAGAACCAAGAGCACAGCACTCTGGGAGCCGAGCTCAGGCCCACTTGAGCCTCAGTTTTAGCCCCAGGGTGGCCGGGTGAGCAGCCGGCTGGAGGGACCCCAGAACACCAACTGCTATGGTGATTCCAGAACTATCAGCACAGATATGCCTAGGACAAAATGAGAGGTTAGTGTCCTATGGACTTTGGGACAAGTATTTGGGGAAAAAAGTCGGCTTCCTCCCCTGGGGGCTAAAAGCTGCTGAAGAAACACGGCACAGAGGCCATTTTGCAGCGTCAGTGGCGGTTCTAGCTCCTGCTCTGCAAACTGTAGGGAGATCCAGCAATCAGTCTGGGGGTTAATCGCTCTTGCTTTAAACTGCCTGGATCTGGATTGTGCTCTGGGGGGAGAAGTTTTGGGTGGGTATATAGCTTGCCAGAGCATGTGGAGGCTTTATAGAGGCCACCTAACCTGCAGAAGTTGTAAAGACCCCAAGTTTGGGCGGCAGCTCTACTGTCTGGTGGCAGAGTCCAACTGTGGCAACAAGCCCAAAAATCAATTAATTAAGTGGCAACATGCCTGGGCAAAAGAAACAAAATAAATAGAAAAATTCAGCATTGTACTCCTATTTTAGGGGCAAAGAGGATCAAAGCATGGAGGAGGACTGTGAGGTCAGAACTCCTGCACCAAAAGCACCAAATGAAAATATAAGCTGGCTACAGGCCATAGAGGACCCAAAGAAGCAGATGAGAGAAGTTGGGGGGGGGATTGGGAAATGATAAAGATGCAAGAAAAGTATGAAATGACAGTCAACAGCCTGACCGAGGAAAATAACACTTTAAAAAATGGACTAACTCAAATGGCAAAAGAGGCTCAGAAAGGCAATGAGGAGAAGAATGCCTTTAAAAGCCGAATTTGCCAGATGGAAAAATAATCTCAAAAGCTCACTGAAGAGATTCATTCCTACAGAGTTAGACTGGAGCAAATGGAAGCTAGTGACTTTATGAGAAACCAAGATGCTGTTAAACAGATCCAAACAAATGAAAGGATAGAAGGCAATGTGAAATATCTCATGGGAAAAATCACTGACCTGGAAAATAGATCCAGGAGAGATAATTTTTAAATTATTGGACTACCTGAAAGCCATGATCAAAGAAAGAACCTAGAAATCATCCTTAAGAAATTCTCAAGGAAAATTGCCCTGATGTTTTAGACCCAGAGGGGGAAATAGAGGTTGAAAGAATCCACCAATTGACTCCTGAAAAAGATCCCAAAAAGAAAACTCCTAGGAATATTATAGCCAGGTTCCAGAATCCCCAGATCAAGGAGAAAATACTACAAGTAGCCAGGAAGAAACAATTTCAATATTGTGGAAACACAATCAGAATAGCACAGGACCTGGAAGCTTCTACACTGAGGGATCAAAGAGCATGTAATATGATATTCCAGAGGGCAAAAGAGCTGGGACTGAAGCCAAGGGTCACCTACCCAGCAAAACTGAGTATTTTGTTTCAGGGTAAAATATGGTCATTCAGTGGAATAGAGGACTTTCAAGCATTCTTGGGGAAAAAACCAGAATTGAATAGAAAATTTGACACCCAGACACAAGAAGGAAGAGATGCCTGAGAAGGTAATCAGGGAAAAGAAATCAAAAGGAACTTATCAAAGTTGAACTATTTACATTCCTACATGGAAAAACAATAACTCTGTCTGATGAAACCTTTCTCATCATGAAAATAATTGAACAAGGGCATATGGGCATATGTTTATAGGTATACATGGATAGAGGGCACAGGTTGAATTTGATGGGAAAGGTTGATACTTAAGGGGTAAAGTTAAGAGGTGAGAGAGGACAGTGGCAAGAGGAGATGGGGAGAGACAGGGTAGGGTAAACTATCTCATGTAGAAGAGGCAAAGGGAAGTAGTTGCAGGGGAGGGGGATAACAGGAAGGCAAAAAGGCAAAACCATATTCTCATTGAATTTGGCTCAGGGAGAGAATCACATACATACTAAATGGGATATCTCACCGTGCAGGAGAATAGGGGAAAGGGGGATGAGAGGGGGAAGGATGGAAGGGAGGGCATTCTAGGGTGAGGGGCATTTGGGAGTACCCACTTTCAAAGAGGGAAAGGATCAATGTAGGGAATGGACCAGGTTGGGTGTGGGATGGGTGGGAGGGAAACATAAGCAGTCTTTTACAATATATCTACTATGGTAATGTTTTGCATAGCTATACATGTACAACACATACTGAATTGCTTATCTTCTCTGAGGGAGTGGATGACAAGGGAGGAAGGGAATGGATCTGAAAATCAAAGTTTAAAAATTAAATGTTTCATAAGATGTCTAGGCATTGGGGCTCAAAGATTCACCTTTCCCTAATGGCAAAGTCGAGGGGGATATGGGAGAAAATATGGGAGAGAGCAGATTGGATGAGGGTGTATCTAGTGGGATTGCTATGCTGGGGTGGTGGGTAGGGAAAAATGGGGGGAAAATTGTAACTCAAAATCTGGTAGAGATGACATATGATCTAAACCAGAAGTTAATAAAGCATTTGTTTAAAAAAAAATTAAAAAATCAAGTTGACCAATGTTTTATCAATTTCATTGGTGTTTTCATAAAACTAGCTGCTAATTTTATTTATTAGTTACATAGTTTTCTTACTTTTGATTTGATTAATCTCTCCATTGATTCTCAAATTGTCTAATTTGGTATTTAATTGGTGATTTTTAATTTATCTTTTTTTCCCATCTTATTAATTACTTGTTGGATTAATTGATCTCTTCTTGTTTTCTGTTTTATTCTTATAAGTGTTTTCCCCTAAGAACTGCTTTGGCTGCATTTCATAACTTTTGGTATGTTTCCTCATTATTTTCATTTGCTTTTAAGAAGTTATTGATTGATTCTATGATTTGTTGTTTGACATACTCATTATTTATTATTAGATTATTTAATTTCCATTTAATTTTTAGTCTACCTTTCCATGGGCCTCTATTACATATAATTTTTATTGCATTATTATCTGAAAAGGATACCTTTAATATTTCTGCCTTTATGCATTGGTTTGTGAGGTTTTTATGCCATAATACTTGGTTCGTTTTTGTGTATGTGCCAGATACTGCTGAGGAAAAAAAAAAGGTATATTCCTTTCAATCTAAATTAATTTTTCCCCCCTCTGAGATCTATCAAACCTAACTTTTCTCAACTTCTATTTACCTCCTTAACTTCTTTCTTATTTTGTGATTAGATTCTTCCAGTTCTGAGAAGGGAAAGTTGAGTTACCTCACTAGTATAGTTTTGCTGTCTCTTTCTTCCTGCAATTCACTTAACTTGTCCTCTAAGGATTTGGATTGGGGTATAGCCAGAATGGAGGTGTAAAAGAGGGACTTCCTTCATCTCTTACCAGATTCTCTGTAAATACCTAAATAAAAATAACTCCAAGCAAATTCTAGAGCAGCCACACACAGAAAATGACAGAGTGAAAGAAATTTCCCATTCAATACAATCTGAAAGGTTAATAACAAAGGTCTATCATGCCAGCATAGGCCAGTCCCCAGCAAACTTCGAGTGGCCATCAAGTAACTGAATTACTGGTAGTGGTTGCAGTTTCCAGACTTCTCAACCCACAAATGCCAATGACAGCTTAGAAGGTCAATATTAAAGGTACATTGAACCTGGATGAGAGAATAGCATGCACATTCCAGTCCCAGTCCAGGAGGTCGGGGGTGGGAGGGAGCAGATGGCAGCAATAGCAGCAGCAGTGGCTACTTCCAGAGCTCTCTGCCCAAAGATGGTGGGGGGAACAAATAATTGATTATAGAGGGATTGCAGGGATCTCCTTGCTGGACTTGAGGCACGATTCTCTTGCTTTACCCATGCTTGGATCTGGGTCACAGTCCTGGATAGTGGTCCTGGGGAAAGAAATATTGATGTCATGGTGGAGCATGTGGTACTAGTAGAGAGGGAATCCTCATAGTTCCAAGGCAGAAAAGAGTGTTTGTGGTCACTAACAGACCACAGCATACCATTTTGGATGAACTGCAAATTTATAGGTCCCTAGAAGTATCTCTGAAAAGAGCTGCAGAAAACCCATGAAGATTGGGACAGTGCACCCTCCACAATGGAAGCAGAGCCCTATCTTAAGAAAGAGTTAAAGAGTCAAGTAACTGGCTGGGGAAATGAGCAAACAGCAGAAAAAAACCTTCAGACTATTAAATTTTACTTTGGTGACAAAGAAGAACAAAACATAGAATCAGAAAACAACAAAATCAAAGCTCCTATATCCAATGCCTCCAAGAAAAATATGAATTTGTTTCAGGACATGGAAGGGCTCAAAAAGGATTGTAAATATCAAGTAAGAGAAGTAGATGAAAAATTGGGAAGAGAAATGAGAGTTGTACCAGGAATTCATGAAAAATGAATCAAAAACTTGGTAAAGGAGACCCAAAAAATACTGAAGAAAATAACACCTTAAAAATAGACTAACCCAAATGGCAAAATAGGTCCAATAAACAAATGAGGAGAAGAATGGCTTATAAAGTATTGGTCAAGTGGAAAATGATGTCCAAAAAGCTCATTAAAGAAAATAATTCCTTAAAAATTAGATTGGAGCAAATTGAAGCTAATGACTCTATGAGAAAACCAAAAAAATATAAAACAAAGCCAGAAGAATGAAAATATAGAAGACAATGTGAAATATCTTATTTGGTAAACAACTGACCTGGAAAATGGAGGAAGAGAGAGAGAGAGAGAGAGAGAGAGAGAGAGAGAGAGAGAGAGAGAGAGAGAGAGAGAGAGAGAGAAATAAGACGAAAAATGAATGAGTGACTGCACGGTAAGTTGAATATGAAGGTATGATATCTAAAATATAAAATTAAGAGGTGATACAGGAGTGTCCTGGGAGAAGGAGAAAGGTAGAATGAGGTAAATTATCTCACATAAAAGAGGCAAGAAAAAGCTTTTACATGGAAGGGAAGAAGGGGGAAGAGGGATAGAATGAGTGAAACTTACTCTAATTGAAGTTGATTTAAAGAGGGAATAACATATACAAGCAATTGGGTATGGAAATCTATGCTACCCTACAGAAAAGTACAGGGGAAAAGGAAATCTATACTACCCTACAGGAAAGTACAGGGGAAAAGGATCAAAAAGGGGGAGGGATAGAAAGGAGGGCAGATTTGTGGACTCAATAATCAGAAGTGCATAATTTTGAGGAGGGACAGGGTCAAAGGAGAGAATAGAATAAATGGGTGGGATGGGATGGAGGAAAATATAATTAGTCTTTCACAGCATGAGTACTATGGAAGTGTTTCACATGACTATACATGTATAATCTATATTAAGTTGCTTGCTTTCTTAGTATATATACTCCATCTTGCAGTGGGGAGGGTAAAGATGGGGAGAAAATTTGGAACTCAAAACCTTGTGGAAGTCAATGTTGAAAACCAAAAATAAATAAATTAATGAAAAAAATTTGGATGCTATACCTCTTGGTGCATATATCTTTAGTACTAATATTAATCCATTGTCTATTGTAACTTTTAGCGAGATGTTGTTTCCTTGCTTATCTCTTTTAATTAGATCTATTTTTGCTTTTTCTTTCTCTGAAATCAGGATTTCTACCTCTGTTCTTTTTTAAAAACTTAACCTGTATCATAATGGATACAGCTTCAGGCTTTTACCTTTACTCGGTTTCCTATTCAACTTGGGTCTTTTTATCAGGTTTGAAGATTTCTTACTTCATTAAATATCCATCTTTTCTGCTGAAAAATTATGCTGGATCCAATCCTATCCACTGCTGTATAGTAGATTCTTTGTTGCATGCACCATTGCTTTCAGGTTTATTTCTCAAATCCTCCCATCCTTTAATGTAGAACCTACTAAATTCTGTGTAATCCTGATTGTGACACCTTGATACTTGAATTGCTTCTTTCTGGTTACATATAGTAGTATCTCCTTGATCTAATAATTCTGCAATTTGGCTACAATATTCCTTGGAGTTTTCATTTTGCAATCTCTTTCAAGAGGTCATGGTGGATTCTTTCAATGAATCTTTTATCTTCTGATTCTAGGATATCCTAGCAGTTTGCTTTTATAATTTCTTGAAATATGCTGTAGAGGGTTGTTTTAATAAGGTTTTCAGGTAGCTTAATAATTTTAAAATCATCTCTTCTTGATCTATTTTTCCATGTCTGTTGTTTTTTTTTTCCCCCAAGGAGCTGCTTTATATTATCTTTTCTTTTATTTTATTGGACTGATTTTTGATGTCTTACAGAGTCATTAGTTTGTGCAATTCTAATTCTTAAGGAATTCCTTTCTTCATTGAGTTTTTACCTTTTCCATTTGGCCATTTCAGTTTTTAAGGAGTTTTTTTTTTTTCTTCAGTTAATTTTTGTGCTTGCTTTTGCTAGCTGTTGATTCTTTCCCCCATAATTGTGCTGCATACTTCTTATTTTGATTCCCAATTTTTATTCAACCACTCTTAATTTTATTCATATTTAACTTTGTATTGCACTTTCCCCAGTTACATGTAAAAACATTTTTACCATTCATTTTTAAAACTGAGTTCCAAATTATTTCCCTTCCTCCATCCCTACCCCTACCTCTTTTTGAGAAGGCAAGAAATTCAGTATAGGTTATAGATGTTTAGTTATGCAAAACATTCGTAACCGTCATATTGTGAAAGAAAATAAAGTATAAAAAAACTAAAGAAAAATGAATAAAATAAAGCAAAAAAGTATGCTTCAATCAGTATTCAGAAAATCAGTTCTTTCTCTGGGAACAGATGGCTTTTTTCTTTATAAATTCTTCAGAGTTCTCTTGGATTATTTTATTGCTAAGAATAACTAAGTTATTCATGACTGATCATCTTAAGATATTGTTGTTTCTTTGTACACAGTAAATTTCACTTTGCGTCACCCCATGCAAGTCTCTGCAGATTTTTTGAGAGTGTTTTGCTATCATTTCTTATAGTATAAAAATATTCCGGGGCGGAGCCAAGATGGCGGAGTAGAAACAGCTCATCCAAGCCACTCTGCCCCCACATACACCCCAAACGATGTAAAAGGGGACTCTGAACAACTTCTGGAGCCCCAGCACCCACAGAACGACACAAAGAAGCTAAACTCCCGCTGAGGACAGCCCAGAAACCCTGCAGGAAGGACGAGCGCAGTGGTCTGGGACCTGGCAGCGTGCAGCGTGCAGAGCGCAGGAGCCGAGCCGAGCCCAGGTCCACATGAGCCGAGGTTTTAGCGCCAGGGAGGCAGGGCCAGCAGCCAGCTGGAGGAACCCCAGAACACCAGGAGCTGTGGCGACTCCAGAATTATCAACATAGACTTTCCTGGGACAAAGTAAGAGGTTAGTGTCCTATGGACTTTGGGACTGGTATTAGGGAATGTGTCGGCTCCCTCCCCTGGGGGCTAGAAGCCACTGAGGACAAACGCCATTTTGTAGTTTTCAGAGGCAGCTCCCGCTCCCAGCCTGCAAATTTGTAGGAAGATCCGGCGATCAGTCTTGGGGGGTAATCACTCTTGCTTTAACCTCCCTGGATCTGGATTGTGATCTAGGGTGGAAGTCGTGGGTGGGTTTATAGCTTCCCAGAAACGGAAGTTGCCCCCCACACGTTCGGGACGAAAATTCCTCTATCTGGCCTTAAAGCCATAGTGTGGCAACAAGCCCAAAAGTCAAGCAATTAAGTGGCAACATGCCAAGGAAAAGGAAACAGAAAAATGCAACCCTAGACTCCTATTTTGGGGGCATAGAGCAGGAAAAGCACTGTGAGGTCAGAAGTCCTGCTCCAAAAGCCCCAGGGGCAACCATGAGCGGGTTGCAGGCCATAGAGGACCTTAAGAAGGACTTTAAAAATCAAATAAGAGAAGTGGAGGAAAAATTGGAAAGAGAAATGAGAAGGATGCAGGAAAAGTATGAAATGAGGGTCAACAGCCTGACTGAGGAAAAAAAACACCTTAAAAAAGAGACTAACTCAAATGGCAAAGGAGGCCCAAAAGGGCAATGAGGAGAAAAATGCCTTAAAAAGTCGAATTTGCCAGATGGAAAAAGAATCTCAGAAGTTCACTGAGGAGATTCATTCCTTCAGAGTTAGACTGGAGCGAATGGAAGCTAATGACTTTATGAGAAATCAAGATGCTGTTAAGCAGATCCAAACAAATGAAAGATTAGAAGGCAATGTGAAATATCTCATGGGAAAAACCACTGACCTGGAAAATAGATGCAGGAGAGACAATTTAAAAATTATTGGACTACCTGAAAGCCATGATCAAAGAAAGAACCTAGAAATCACCCTTCAAGAAATTCTCAAGGAAAATTGCCCTGATGTTTTAGATCCAGAGGGCAAAATAGAGGTTGAAAGAATCCACAGATCACCTCCTGAAAAAGATCCCAAAAAGAAAACTCCCAGAAATATTATAGCCAGGTTCCAGAATCCCAAGATCAAGGAGAAAATACTCCAAGCAGCCAGGAAGAAACAATTTCAATATTGTGGAAACACAATCCAAATAGCCCAGGACCTGGCAGCTTCTACACTGAGGGATCGAAGGGCATGGAATATGATATTCCAGAGGGCAAAAGAACTGGGAATGAACCCACGGGTCACCTACCCAGCAAAACTAAGTATTTTGTTTCAGGGGAAAATATGGTCATTCAGTGGAATAGAGGACTTTCAAGCATTCTTGAGGAAAAAACCATAATTGAATAGAAAATTTGACATCCAGATGCAAGAAGCAAGAGATGCCTGAGAAGGTAATCAGGAAAAGAAATCAAAAGGAACTTATCAAAGTTGAACTATTTACATTCCTATATGGAAAAGCAATATCTGTAACTGATGATATCTTTCTCACTATGAAAATAATGGAAGAAGGGTGTGTGGTCATATGAATACATATGTGAGTGTGTGTGTATATGGTTACAGTTATATATGGATAGAGGGCATAGGTTGAATTTGTTGGGAAGGGAGAATACTCAAAGGGATGAAATTATGAGGTGAGAGAGGAAAGTGGCAAGAGGAGAGGGGGAGAGACAGGGTAGGGTAAACTATCCCATGTAGAAGAAGCAAGAGGAAGTGGTTGCAAAGGAGGGGGAGAATAAGGAAGGCAAAAAAGGCAAAACCACATTCTCATTGAATTTGGTTCAGGGAGAGAATGACATACATACTAAATGGGATATCTCAACCTGCAGCAGAATAGGGGGAAGGGGGATGAGAGGAGGGATGATGGATGGGAGGGAATCCTTGGGGGGAGGGGAGGTTGGAAGTACCCACTATAGAAGAGGGACAGGATCATGTAGGGAATGGACCAGGTGGGGGGTGGGATGAGTGGGAGGAATTATAAGCAGCCTTGTACAATATATCTACTATGATAATGTTTTGCATAGCTAGACATGTACAACATATACTGAATTACTTATCGCCCAAGAGGGAATGGGTGACAAGGGAGGAAGGAAATGGATCTGAAATTTGAGGTCGTAACATTAAATGTTTCAAATATATATATATATATAAATACTATTATTAATACTCTTTTGCTTGTAATAGGGAGATAAGATGTGCAGGCATTGGGATGCAAAGACTCACCTTCCTCTAATGGAAAAGTCGATGGGGGTATGGGAGACGGTATGGGAGAGAACAGATTGGAGGAAGCGATATCTTGTGGGATTACTGTTCTGGGAGGTTGGGTAGGGGAATAATGGGGGGAAAATGATTTTAACTCAAAATCTGGCGGAAATGAATGATGTAAAACAGAAGTTAATAAAGCATTTGTTTAAAAAAAATATTCCATCATCATCACATAACACAACTTGCTCAACCACTATCGAATTGATGAATATACTCTCAATTTCTAATGCTTTGACTTAAGAAAAGTTGCTGAGTCTAGCACAGACTAGGTCATTCTGTGTCAGATTATTCTGGCCAGTTTGGCAATACAAGTTTCACATATACTTAGGCTCCTTAAGAATCTACCCATGAGGGGCGGAGCCAAGATGGCAGAGTAGAAAAAGCATTTCCAATGTGCTCTGACCCACACAAATTTCAAAGAATGTGAAAGGGGACTCCAAACAACTTCTGGAGCCACAGCACCAACAGAATCACACAGAGAAGCTAACCTCCTGCTGAGGACAGCCCAGCAGCCCCACAGGGAGCAGCCAGAGCAAAGCTCTGAGAGCAGGCAGCACAGCGCGCTGGAACTGACAGGGCAGCTTGCAGAGCAGAGCCCAGGTCCGCGGTTTTAGCCCCAGGGGGCCAGGCCTTCAGTCAGCTGGAGGGACCCCAGAACATCAGCAATTGTGGCGATTCCAGAATTATCAGCACAGATATGCCTAGGACAAAGTGAGAGGTTAGTGCCTTATGGACTTTGGGAAAAGTACTTGGGGAACACATGACTTCCTCCCATGGGGGGAAAAAGCTGCTGAAGAAACAGCAGCACAGAAGCCATTTTGCAGCAACAGTAGTGGCTCTAGCTCCTGGTCTGTGAACTGTAGGGAGATCCAGCAATCAGTCTGGGGGTTAATCGCTCTTGATTTAAACTGCCTGGATCTGGATTGTGGTCTGGGGGGTAGTTTGGGGTGGGTATCCAACTTGCCAGAGTGGGTGGAGGGAGGCTTTACAGAGGCCACCCAACTGGCAGAAGTTGTGAAGACCCCATATTTGGGCGGAAGCTCCCCTGACTGGTGGCAGAGTCCTACTGTGGCAACAAGTGCCAAAATCAAGTAATTAAGTGGCAACATGCCTAGGCAAATGAAACAAAATAAACAGAAAAGTTCAACATTGGACTCCTATTTTAGGGGCAAAGAGGTTCAAAGCATGGAGGAGGACTGTGAGGTCATAACTCCTGCACCAAAAGCCCCAAATGAAACTACAAGCAGGCTACAGGCCATAGAGGACCTTAAGAAACAGATAAGAGAAGTGGGCGAAAATTGGGGAAGAGAAGTAAAAAAAGATGCAAGAAAAGTATGAAATGACAGTCAATAGCCTGACTGAGGAAAATAACACCTTGAAAAACAGACTAACTCAAATGGCAAAAGAGGCTCAGAAAGGCAAAGAGGAGAAGAATGCCTTAAAAAGTCGAATTTGCCAGATGGAAAAATAATCTCAAAAACTCACTGAGGAGATTCATTCCTTCAGAGTTAGACTGGAGGAAATGGGAGCTAGTGACTGAGTATCTTGTTTCAGGGGGAAATGTGGTCATTCAGTGGAATAGAGGACTTTCAAGCATTCTTGAGGAAAAAACCAGAGTTGAATAGAAAATTTGACATTCAGACGCAAGAAGCAAGAGATGCTTGAGAAGGTAATCAAGGAAAAGAAATTAAAAGGAACTTATCAAAGTTGGACTATTTACATTCCTACATGGAAAACAATAACTGTGTCTGTTGAAACCTTTCTCATTATGAAAATAATTGAAGAAGGGTACATGGCATATGTTCACAGGTATACATGGATAGAGAGCACAGTTTGAATTTGATGGGAAGGGATGATTCTTTTTTTTTTTTTTTGGAGGGCAATTGGGGTTGGTTGACTTGCCTGGGGTCATGCGGCTGGCTTTCTGTTTGTGTGTTGGGTGTCTGGGGCCACATCCGAGCTCGGGTCCTTCTGGCTCCGCGGCCAGTGCTCTGCTTGCTGCGTCACCTAGCTCCCCCAAGGAAGGGATGGTTCTTGAAGTCGAGAGGTGAGAGAGGAAAGTGGCAGGAGGGGATGGGGAGGGACAGGGTGGGGTGAACTGTCTCATGTAGAAGAGGCTGGGGGAAGTGGTTGCAGGGGAGGGGAAGAACAGGAAGGCAAAAAGGCAAAACCATATTCTCATTGAAGTTGGCTCAAGGAGAGAATCACATACTTACTAAATGGAATATCTTACCCTAACTCACTCTCCTGAGTAGGGGAAAGGGGGATGAGAGGGAGGATGATGGAGGGGAGGGCATTCTGGGGGGAGGGGATGTTAGAAGTACCCACTATCAAAGAGGGACAGGATCAAAGTAGGGAATGGACCAGATGGGAGGTGAGACGGGTGGGAGGGAAATATAAGCAGTCTTTTACAATATATCTACTATGGTAATGTTTTGCATAGCTATACATGTACAACACATACTGAATTGCTTATCTTCTCAGAGGGAGTGTGTGACAAGGGAGGAAGGTAATAGATCTGAAAATTGAAGTTTTAAAATTAAATGTTTCATAAGATGTCCAGGCATGTCAGAGATTCACCTTGCCCTAATGGCAAAGTGGAAGGGGATATGGAAGAGGATATGGGAGAGAGCAGATTGGATGAGGGGATATCTAGTGGGACTGCTGTTCTGGGGTGGTGGGTGGGGAAAAATGGGGGAACAATGTAACTCGTAATCTGGTGGAAATGAATGATGTGGACCAGAAGTTAATAAAGCATTTGTTTAATTAAAAAAAAGAAAGAAAAGTTTCTATATTTTTTTGCAAATATATTTCCTTTTCTTTTTGTTTTTTATCTCATTTAGGATACAGACTTAATAGTCATATTGCTAGGTCAAAGGGTATGCGTGGTTTTATAGTCTTTTGGGCATAGTTCCATATTGCTCTAAAATGTTTAAAGCAGTTCATAACTCCTCCCACAGGGTATTAATGTCTCATTTTTCTCTTTATCCCTTTTAACTTTTCTCATTTATATTGTCTGCCTGTTAATCAATATAACAAGTATGAGGTAATACCTTAGAATTGTTTTTAATGTGCATTCCTTCAATCAGAAGCAAGTTAGAATGTTTTTTCATATGTTTATTGTTAGCTTTGATTACTTCATCTGAAAATTGATTATATCCCACCTATCTCAGCACCATTTATGCTATTCTCTCTCTCCTTTACCCTATCCCTTCTCAGAATTGTTTTGCTTTATTTTGTACCCTTCCCTAGTCTGCCCTCCCTTCTATCACTCACTGACCTGTTTTATCCCCTTCCAATCCTACTTTCCTGTAGGGTAAGAAAAATTTCTATACCCACTTGGGTGTGTATGTTATTGACTTTTTGAGCCACTTCTGATGAGACTAAGGTTTACTCACTTCTCCCTTCCCCTCCAGCATAAAAGCTTTTTCTTGCCTCTTTTATGAGAGATAATTTTCTCCTAATCTATCTTATTCTAATTTTGACTAGAATTCCTGTTCTTTTGCTCTTTGATATATATTATTCCAAGTCCTACAATCCTTTAATGTTTTTACTACTATATTTTTGTGGGATTCTGTTTGGACTATCATATCTAAATTGTTTTATTTTTCTCCTTAATAGTTTATCCTTAAACTGGAGATTTCAAAATATAACTATAATTTTCCTGTGAGTTTTTCTCATAGGATCTCTTTTAAGTAGGGATTGATGAATTTTTTTTTCTATTTTCTTTTTTTCCTCTTGTTCTAATATTTCAGGGCAATTTTCTTTAATTATTTCTTGTATTATAGTATTAGTATTTTTATTATAGTTTTCAGTTAGGCTGAATATTTTTATGTTTTCTATCCTTGATTTATTCTCCAAATCTGTTGTTTTTCTTATATAATGTTTTACTTTCTCTTCAATTTTTCATTATTCATATTTGATTTATTTCTTTTTTTCTCTCTTTTTTTTCTATTAAACAAATGCTTTATTAACTTCTGTTTTACATCATTCATTTCCACGAGATTTTGTGTTACAATCATTTCCCCCCCCGTTATTCCCCTACCCAACCTCCCAGAAGAGCAGTCCCACAAGATAGCGCTTCCTCCAATCTGCTCTCTCCCATACCTTCTCCCATACCCCCATTAGAGGAAGGTGAATCTTTGTGTCCCAATGCCTGCACATCTTATCTCCCAATTATAAGCAAAAGAGTATTAATAATAGTATTTATATATATTTGAAACATTTAATGTTAAGACCTCGACTTTCAGATCCATTTCCTTCTTCCCTTGTCACCCATTCCCTCTGGGGAGATAAGTAATTCAGTATATGTTGTACATGTCTAGCTATGCAAAACATTATCATAGTAGATATATTGTACAAGGCTGCTTACAATTCCCTCCCACTCATTCCACCCCCCACCTGGTCCATTCCCCACATGATCCTGTCCCTTTTCTATAGTGGGTACTTCCAACCACCCCTCCCCCCAAGGATGCCCTCCCATCAATCTTCCCTCCTCTCATCCCCCTTTTCTGCTGCAGGTTGAGATATCCCATTTAGCATGTATGTCATTCTCTCCCTGAACCAAATTCAATGAGAATGTGGTTTTGCCTTTTTGCCTTCCTATTCTCCCCCCCCCCCCCTTACAACCACATACCCTTGCTTCTTCTACACAAGATAGTTTATCCTATACCCTACCCTGTCTTTCCCCATCTCCTCTTGCCACTTTCCTCTCTCACCTCATAATTTCATCCCTTGAGTATTCTCCCTTCCCAACAAATTCAACCTATGCCCTCTATCCATATATAAGTGTAACCATCTACACACACACATTCACATATGTACTCATATGACCACACACCCTTCTTCCATTATTTTCATAGTGAGAAAGATATCATCAGTCACCATTACTGCTTTTCCATATAGGAATGTAAATAGTTCAACTTTGATAAGTTCCTTTTGATTTCTTTTCCCTGATTACCTTCTCAGGCATCTCCTACTTCTTGCGTCTGGATGTCAAATTTTCTATTCAACTCTGGTTTTTTCCTCAAGAATGCTTGAAAGTCCTCTATTCCACCGAATGACCATATTTTCCCCTGAAACAAAACACTCAGTTTTGCTGGGTAGGTGACCCTTGGGTTCATTCCCAGTTCTTTTGCCCTCTGGAATATCATATTCCATGCACTTCTATGCCTCAGTGTAGAAGCTGCCAGGTCCTGGGCTATTCTGATTGTGTTTCCACAATATTGAAATTGTTTCTTCCTGGCTCCTTGTAGTATTTTCTCCTTGATCTTGGGATTCTGGAACCTGGCTATAATATTCCTGGGAGTTTTCTTTTTGAGGTCTTTTTCAGGAGGTGATTGGTGCATTCTTTCAACCTCTATTTTGCCCTCTGGATCTAAAACATCAGGGCAGTTTTCCTTGAGAATTTCTTGAAGGGTGGTTTCTAGGTTCTTTCTTTGATCATGGCTTTCAGGTAGTCCAATAATTTTTAAATTGTCTCTCCTGCATCTATTTTCCAGGTCAGTGGTTTTTCCCATGAGATATTTCACATTGCCTTCTAATCTTTGGTTTGTTTGGATCTGCTTAAAAGCATCTTGATTTCTCATAAAGTCATTAGCTTCCATTTGCTCCAGTCTAACTCTGAAGGAATGAATCTCCTCAGTGAACTTTTGAGATTCTTTTTCATCTGGCAAATTCGACTTTTTAAGGCATTCTTCTCCTCATTGCCCTTTTGGGCCTCCTTTGCCATTTGAGCTAGTCTATTTTTTAAGGTGTTGTTTTCCTCAGTCAGGCTGTTGACCCTCATTTCATACTTTTCCTGTATCCTTCTCATTTCTCTTTCCATTTTTTCCTCCACTTCTCTTATTTGATTTTTAAAGTCCTTCTTAAGGTCCTCTGTGGCCTGCAACCCGCTCATGTTTTCCCCTGGGGCTTTTGGAGCAGGACTTTTGACCTCACAGCCTTTTTCCGCTCTATGCCCCCAAAAGAGGAGTCTAGGGTTGCATTTTTCTGTTTCCTTTGCCTTGGCATGTTACCACTTAATTGCTTAACTTTTGGGCTTGTTGCCACACTATGGCTTCAAGGCCAGATAGAGGAATTTTCGTCCCGAACATATGGGGGGCAACTTCCATTTCTGGCAAGCTATAAACTCACCCACGACTTCCACCCTAGAACACAATCCGATCCAGGGAGGTTAAAGCAAGAGCGATTACCCCCCCAAGACTGATCGCTGGATCTCCCTACAATTAATTGCAGGCCAGGAGCTGGAGTTGCATCTGAAAACTTCAAAATGGAGTGTCTCCTCAGTGGCTTCTATCCCCCAGGGGAGTAAGCTGACGCATTCCCCAAATACAGGTCCCAAAGTCCATAAAACAGTAACCTCTTACTTTGTCCTAGGCATGTCTATGTTGATAATTCTGGAGTTGCCACAGCTACCGGTATTCTGGGGTTCCTCCAGCCGGCTGTTGGCCCTGGTGCCCTGGGGCTAAAACCTTGGCTCACGGGGACCTCAGCTCAGGCTCAGCTTAGCTTCCCGCGCTCTGCGCGTTGCGCACTGCCATCTCCCAGACCGCTGCGCTGGTCCTTCCTGCAGGGCTGCTGGGCTGTCCTCAGTGGGAGGTTAGCTTCTCTGTGTTGTTCTGTGGGTGCTGGGGCTCCAGAAGTTTTTCAGAGTCGCCTTTTACATAGTTTGGGGGGAATCTGGGGGCAGAGTGGCTTGGATGAGCTGTTTCTACTCCGCCATCCCCAATTCTACTTTTTAAAGAGTTGTTTTCTTCAGTGTACTTTTTTCCTCTTCTTGTCAACTATATTTTAAAAGAATTGTTCAGTTTTTCTTATACCTCTTTTATTTGACTTTTTTATTTGACAAAATCCTTTTGGATCTCTCTTAAGGTTTTTTGGGGTTCAAGATCAGTTCATGTTCCTATTTGAGGTTTCAGGGTATATCGACAATGTTTTCCTCTCCTGAATTTGTGTTTTGATGTTTCCTGTAACCTGGATATTTTGCTATGAACATTTCATTTCTTTTGTGATTTTGGCTTATATTGTTTGACTTTTTTATTCATTTCAAAGTTGATGTCTGCTTTTGGGGCACAGCAGGTATTTTTGCAGACTTCTTGTGCTTGGAGATAGGATTCTGGTTACTGGTTTTGTGTGTTGACAGTTGGAGCTTGTAGTGGTCTTATGGTTTACCTAGTACTGAGCTGGAGCTAGTAGTATTGTCTGGTGTTTGCCTGGTATTGGTGCTTGCATGCTCCTCTATCCTGCAGTTCAGGTTTCCCCACTGGCCTATTGAGGTAGGATTGCCACGGGTTTGCTGAGACACCTTCTCCCAATCCTGTATGGTTTCCTTCCACCACAGTAAGAATGTTCTTTCCTGTTTATCCTCCTACCCTCCCAAGCTAAAAAACAAAACAAGACAAAACAAAACAAACAACAACAACAACAACAACAACAAAATCAAACAAATGACTGTACCTCATCTTTCTACTGGCTCTGCTATTCCAGGATTTTTCCTAGAGCAGTATCTTCTGCATTTTTTGTGGTCTATAAGGGAGGGTGACAGTGGCTTACTGATTATTCTGCCATTTTGGTTCATGGAAGTTGCAAACCTAGGATTTCCATTGATAACCTCCAACCCAGCAACACTGAATATAACTTTTTAGGGGAAAAATTATCATTGTATGAAATTGTGGAATTTCAAGCATTGCTAGTGAAAAGAATAGAGCTGAATAGAAAATTCAGTTTTCAAATGCAAGACTCAGAGGAGTCTAAAAACATAAGCTAAAAAGAGAAATCGTTAGGCATTCAATAATGTTAAAGTATTTCCTTTGCTACATGGGAATATGATAATTGTAACTTCTACAAAATTTAATATTACTAAAACTGTTAGGAGTATATGTAAAGGGGGTGTGAGTGGAATAAATATGATTGGGAAATATCTGAAAAACAAATTATAACATGAGGAAGCAGGGTACAGTGGAAGAAATGGCAAGGGAGAAGGCGAATGGGGAAATTATCTCACATAAAAGAGATGGGGAATAATGTATACAATGGAGAGGATGATGGGTGTGGGTGGCATGCATCTTACTCCTATAATTTTCTAAAAGAGAAAATAGCATACATACTAGGTTTGATATACAAATCTACCTTATGTTACAGAGACCCAGGAAGTAAGGAGGATAAGAACAGGAGGGTGCTGATAAAAGGGAGAGTAGATTGTTCAAGGCAATGTTTAGAAGCAAAACACTTGAGGAAGTACAGTGTAAAAGAAAAAAGAAAGATTAACAGGGTAAAAAAGCGCGCTGAAGGGAAATATTCCATTAGTAATCATAATTATGATTGTGATGAATTCACCAATAAAATGGAATTGTATAACAGAATGAATTAAAAATCAGAATCCTACAATATCTTGTTTCCAAAAAACATACTTGAGCTAAAAGACACATTCAGAGTTAAAGTAAGTGCTGAAACAGAATCTATCATGTTTCAACTGAAGTAAAAAAAAATAAAGAAAAGCAGAGTTGGAAATCATGATCTCAAAGAAAAAGCAAAAATAGATCTAATTAAAAGAGAGAAGGAAGGAAAGTACATCTTGCTAAACATATAGACAATGAAGTAATGTCAACACTAAATACACACACACACACACACACACACACACACACACACACACACACACACACATATATATATATATATACATATATATGCATTAAATGTTATAGCATCAAAAAATGGAAAGAACTAGGTTAATTAGTTACAGGAGGGAATATTAAAACTATACTAGTGGGGGAGTTCATTTTTTCCTTCTCAAAATGATAACTAACAGAAACAAACAAACATCAAAAAATAAAGGAGATAAATAGAATTTTAGAGAAGTTTGATAATATAAACGTTGGGGCAAAATTGTATGGGAATAGAAAGATATATACCTTTTTCTCAGCAGTCCATGTCACCTACACATAAATTGAACGTGTATTGGGGGATAAAAACTTCATAACCAAATGCATAATAATAGAAATATTAAGTTCATCCTTTTCAGATCATAATGAAATAAAATTATGTTTTAATAAATGTCCATGAAGTATAGATTAAAATTAATTGCATACTAAACTATCCAATCCTAAACAATGACTGTCAGAAAATAATATCAAAGAAACAAGCTACAGTTTCATTAAGAAGGACAACACTAAAGTGTATGGGATACAGCCAAAATAGTACTTTGGGAAAAATTATATCTCTAAATGCTTACATCAATAAAATAAACATCAGATCAAAGAAGTGGGGTTACAAGTAAAGAAAAAAAAACATAAAAGAAAAAGAACATATTGAAAATTCCCAATTGAATGCCAAGTTAAAAATCTTGAAAATAAAATTAAAATTAAGAAAACCATTGGACTAATAAATGAAACAAAGGACTGGTTTTATTAAAATAAGATAAACTATTGGTTAAATTGATACTAAGAAAGAAAGAAGAGAACCAATTATCATTATCAATAATGAAAAGGGTAGTGGGGCTGCTAGGTGGTGCAGTGAATAGAGCACTGGCCCTGTAGTCAGGAGGATCTGAGTTCAAATGCAGCCTCAGAAATGTAACACAAAAAATAGCTGTGTGACCTTGGGCAAGTCATTTAACCCCAATTGCCCTACCTTCCTCCCTCAAAAAAGGAAAAAAAATGAAAAGGGTAAATTAACCACCAACAAAGAGCAAATTAAAACACTTCAAGAACTAATTTTGCTCTTCCCTTGAGCCATCCTAGGTAATCATTTAAAATAGTGAGGTATCTCTTGATTCAGAGAATCCCACAAAATCATGCAAGTCAAGGGGTTCAAATCTCTGGGTCCACTTCAAGAACACCTATGAATCAGTCCAAACTATCAAAGGAATGCATATCTGAAAAACTACCAACTATTTGAAAAATGTCATATTGAAGAAACAATGTGTTCCTTTCTGTTGATACAATGGTAGAGTTGACAGGTGTGCCCAGGCTAAGCAAGGTGGTTGAACACAGGGTTTGTGGCCCCAAAATAGAGCTAAATTCTCGCTGCATTTGCTTAAAAAAGCAGAGAGTAACAAAAAATTTGAAGGGTTTGGATGTGGATTTTCTTGTCATTGAGCATATCTTGGTTAACAAGGCTTCCAAAATGTGATGGTGTATTTGAAACGCTTATGGTTGAATAAATCCATACATGAGTTCTCCTTGTCACATTGAGATGATATTGAAAAGGAACAAATTGTTCCTAAACCAGAAGAGGTGCTTGATCAGAACAAAATGATATCCCAGAGGAAATTGAAGTAACAAAAACTTATGTCACGAAATTAAATATAATTTTAGAGTAAAAATAAAAGTGAAATAAAAAAGAACTATTTTGTCCAATTATATGTTAATGAAACTAGCAATGTAAGTGAAATAGAGGAATATTATATATATATATATATATATATATATATGTGTGTGTGTGTGTGTGTGTGTGTGTGTGTGTGTGTGTGTATGTGTGTGTGTGTGTGTGTGTATGTCTGTGTTTTACATATATACATACACACACACACTAGCTTTACAAAAGCAACAATAGAAATATTTAAATTATTTTATCTTAGGAAAAGACATTGAACAAACCATCAATGAATAATCTAAGATAAATCCCCAGGAACAGATGGACTAAACAAGTGAATATTATCAAACATTTAAAGTAAAATTAATTCCAATATGATTTAAAATATTTGGGAAAATAGACAAAGAAGGAATCCCAACAAATTCCCTTTACAACACAAATATAGTCCTATTTCATAAATCTGAAAGACAGAGAAAGAAGAGATGCATTTCCCTAATGAATATTGACACAAAAATCAGAAATCAAACATTAGCAAGAAGATTACAATATATTACAAAGGTCATATATTAGGAACAGGTTGGATTTATATTAGAAATACAGAGCTGATTTTGTATTAAGGGAAAAATCAGCATAATTAACTATATCACTAACAAAACCAAAAAAAAATCATATGATTATCCCAATAGATGCAGAAAAAGATTTTGACAAAATGTAGCATTCATTCCTAATAAAAATACTAGAAAACATAGGAATAAAGGGGGCTTTATTTAAAATGATAAAGAATATTTGTCTAAAACCATCAGCAAACATTATGTACAATGGGAATAAGCCAGCAACCTTTCAAATACGATCAGGGTTGAATCAAGGATGCCCATTATCACCTCTATTTTTCAATACTGTACTAGAAATGGTAGCCATAGCAATAAGAGAGGGAGAAGAAATGTATTAGAATAGGCATTGAGGAAACAAAACTATCACTCTTTGTAGATGATATGATGTTTTACTTTAAGAATCTATTTTACATAAAGAATCATCAAGAGTGAACTGAAGAAAAACAAATGTAAATAATTAACAACTTTAAAAAAGTTGCAGATTTTAAAATAAACCCATACAAAGCATTAACAGCAAGAAATAGAGATATTCCATTTAAAATAACTGTAGATAATATAAAATACTTGTGAGTCTACCTGCCAATGCAAACCTGGTAACTATCTGAACACAGTTACAAAATACTTTATACACAAATAAAGACAGATCTAAACAATTGGAGAAATATTGTTCATGTGAAGGCTAAGTCAGTTTAATAAAAAGGACAATTTTACCTAAATTAATTTGCTTATTAAGGATCATAACAACAAAGCTACCCACAATTATTTTATAGAGCTACAAAAAATAACAAATTTTCTCTAGGAGGAGAAAGAAATGTCAAGAATGTCAAAGGAATCAAGGGAAAAATGTAAAGAAAGTTGACCTAATTGGGAAAGGAGTAATTGTGGATCAGTGGAATATATTAGGCACACAATGCATAATGGTGGATGACCATAGAAATCCAGTGTTTGATAAACCCAAAGTTGTAAATATTGGCATCAAGACTCATGATTTGATAAAAACTTTTAGGAAAACTGGAAAGCAGTTTGGCAGAAACTAGTTATGGACCAGGATCTTAATCAATATACAAAGATAAGGTCAAAATTCGTACATGATTTAGACATATTGAGTGATACCATAAGCAAATTAGGGGAAAATGTGGAATAGTTTACCTGTCAGATCTATGGATAAATGAAGAATTTATGGCTAGACAAAAGAGAGAGAATTATGGAATGTAAAGTGGATAATTTTGGTTACATTAAATTTTAGAAAGATTTTTGCACAAACAAAACCAGTCATTCTTAGATTAAAAGTAATGTATGGGTGCCTATGAATTGGGGAATGCCTGAACAAGTTGTGGTATATAATTGTGATGGAAGACAATTGTGCTATAAGAAATGATGATCTTTGATTACCTTAGAAAAACATGGATAGACTTGTGTGAAATAATGAAGACCTAAATGAGCAGAACCAAGAGAACACTGTATACAATAACAACAATAGTGTTTTAAGAACAAACTAAAAAAGACATATGAAGGAAGATGCTACCTGGATCCAGAGAAAGAAATGATAAATAGAACAGATAGAATGATACACACAAGCACACACACACACACACACACACACACACACACACACGCACACACTTATTTCTAGTACTAATAAAGATCTGAAAAGGGTTGAGATGGTGCCTGCACAGGGAGATGATGGTGGCAAAGTCTGAAGAAAGAAGAGTATTCTGGGAAAGGAGTGAAGGAAAGCTCTGGCCTCTACACCTCTCCATAATGGGAAGATAAGGATATGGGGACAAAGGAATTTTCCAGAATCAGAAGTCTAAAAAAGCAAAAGGACTTTCTAAATTGTGAAGGTACCTTAGACATGGTGACAAAATTGGTAAAGTTAGAATGGGGTTAGGAATATCTTAGTGACTTGTCCATCATCACAAAGAAAGTATGTTTTAGAGGCAGGATTAAAAACCAGGATTTTACTGGAATTAGATTGTGAATTCCCTGACTATCTTTTGTCTCCTTTTGTTTCCACAGCAGTTTTTCATAATGCTGGCACATAGTAGGTGCTAAATGAATGTTTATTGACTGACTGACTGATTTCTGTGTTCTATCAATTATGCCACATTGCTCAAATATAAACACCAAATACCTGGCTTTAGAGCAAAAGATAAGACGTCCTCAAAAATTAGGCATCATCATAGTGTGAATTAACAGTGGGATAGCCAAGTAAATAACTCATTAAAGAGACATTTGTGGATGAAATATTATGATATTTTAGACATTATTCTTTGATCCTGGAAAAATAAAGGCTCAGTTGGGTTTCAAATGTTTTATTTTGAAACTGGTAATGGAGCTAATGTCTTTGATGCATGACCAGGTGCCATTGCCCTTTGGTGTCCATGCTGAAATATATTAGCTACTAGGAGTTTCTGGACATTATTGTCCAATATAAATGATTATCTGGGCCAATCATTTAGAAATTTTCAGACTTCAGTGACGGAATTTTATTCTTACAGAAAGTACAATATATAGATACAGTACTGTAGATCTGGGCCTGAGGCTTTACACCTCCTCTAACTAGATATATGGCCTGGCTCAGGTCACTTCACTTCTCTAGTAACTTACTCATCTACACAATAAATGGATTAGATGAGATCATGCCAAGGTCACTTATACAATCAACACTATGAGTCTAAGGTTAATTACACATCAAGCTTTATCTGATTCTATATTTTTCTCTCTACTTATATTTTTTCCTGGAGTTAGTAGTAAAGATTATTCCTTAATTCTTCACTTTCCCTTGACCCAAATTGCCAGTCACTTACAAATTTTAGGACCATAGTTTTCAGGGTAAAAGTGGTTTCATAGACCATCTAGACCCTGGACCTGGCAAACTGCTGCTTGGGACAAATTCAAACCTCTGCTTGTTTTTGTAAGGCTAAGTATAATTTTAAGCATTTTATAATTGTTATATCCTAAAAAGGTTAAAAATTTCTTAGTTGGTAAAAACAAAGATAGGAGGCTGAATTTGGCTCTCAACCAGTAGTGCCCATTCCCTTATCTAGACTATCTTCCTTATTTTATAAATAAGTATTCTGAACCTACAGGGGTTAAACTTGTCCAAGGCCCCTCAGGTAGGTAGATGGTACAATGGATAGAACACTGGACTTAGAATCATGAGGACTCTTGTTCATGAGTTCAAATCTGGCCTCAGGAACTTCCTAGCCATGTGATCCTGGGCAAGTAACTTACCCCCATTTGCCTCAGTTTCTTCATCTGTAAAATGAGTTTGAAAGGGAATGGCAAGCCACTGCAGTATATTTACCAAAAAACCCCAAATAGGGTCATGAAGAGCATCAGAGCTGGGATTTTATTCCGTGTCTTTTTATTCTAAAACTATTTGTCTTTCCTTTCTACTTTGGTTGTTCTTCCTTTTTGTCACTTCTGTCAACACAGCATCTCTTCATTTACTTGCTTCCATTCCATGTACCACAATCACTCTACTTCAGGCCTGTTGCTTTTCTCTTCATGGCTTAAGTTAAAGATTTGGATTTGAGGATTAACAGAATATTAGTGCCTGGAAAATTAGCACATACGTGAGCTTTATTACTTTGAGATAGAGCAAAGAGACAAAAACACTACCACCACCAGCAGTTATATGCATATACTATATGGGGATACAGATAGATGGAGGTTCAGTCCCACAGAACCAAAGTCACTTAGCCAGTGGGGAAGGGTGTGCAGAGGCAAATATATTGATGGGAGTACATACTCAGAGTGGAGTCTGAGCAAAGAAACAAACAATATATATATATATATATATATATACCTTAAAAATAAATGTGGTTGAGAACAGGCAATCAATGCCAAATGTTAGAGAGAACGTTCGTAATCAGACCTAAATGTGCTGGGAAATTTCCCTGGCTCATGGATCAAAATTAGATTTTTGTTTGGAGAGTTGCCTTATCAGAATCAGAAATTTAGTAAATATATAAATTGGTAATTGGAGACTCCAGGAATGGGTGTTGGCTTACAGTCTCTATAGCCCACTCACTCTTGTTTAATCGTTCTTGTTCAGTTGTTTTTCAGGCCTGTCTGACTTTTCAGGACTTAATTTGCGGATTTCTTGGGAAAGACATTAGAATAGTTTGTCATTTCCTTCCCCAGATTATTTTACTGATGAGAAAACTGAAGAAGGTTAAGCAGGGGCAGAGCCAAGATGGCTACATAGAAGGAGGAAAACTCCCCGTGCTCCCCCCATAACCACCTCAAATACCTATAAAATATGACTCTAAACAAACTTTAGAGCTAAAGAACCCACAAAGTGACAGAGAGAAACAAATCCCCTACTGAAGGCAGCCCAGCAGGCAGATAGGAAGGGTCCATTGCAGCCTTCTGGTAGCAGAGCCCAGCCCCACATGAGCTGCAGTTTTAACCTCAGGGCAATAATGACCAGCCTGGGCTGGAGGAACTGCATGAGAATGGATCAGCAGTAGGTGTGGTGGTTTCCAGAATTATCAACCCATAAATGACAAAGGCAAAGTGAAAGGTCAATGTGGACTGTGGGAACAGAGGGATCAAGAGTGTGGTCTGACCTCTGCCCCCTGGAGAGAGAAGAGGCTGAGGCCCAGGAGCCACTGCTACTTACCTGCTTCAAAGCCCCTGGCCTGCAGATTGTAGGGGGACAAAGCAATGATTTGGAGGGGTAATTGCTCTTGCTTTAACCTGCTTGGATCTGGATCACTGTCTTGGGTGGAGGTCCTGGATTGTGTGACCAGGTGCCAGAGCCTGTGGAGGCTCCAGAAGAGGCACTCAACCTATAGCTCTGGCAGCTGTGAAAACCCCAGGGATTTGGGACAAAGCTCTCCTCTCTGGAAGCAGAGTTCTACTGTGGAAAAAAAAAAGCTCAAAAGTCAAGTAATTGAGTGGCAACATGAGCCAGCAAAGGAAGCAAAGTAAGCACACCAATCCAACTTTGGATTCCTTTTTTAGGGACAAAAAGGAACACAACATGGAATTGGAGGAAGACAGCAAAGTCAGAACTCCTGCACCAAATGCTCCCAAGAATAATGTGAATCGTTTACAAGCCATTGAGGAGCTTAGGAAGGATATTGAAAACCAAATAAGAGAAGTGGAGGAAAACTTGGGAAGAGAAATGAGAATAATGCAAGAAAATCATGAAAAGAGAGTCAACAACCTGACTGAAGAAAACAACACCTTAAAAATAGACCAACTCAAATGGCAAAAGAGGCTCAAAAAGCCAATGAGGAGAAGAATGCCTTAAAAAGCCAAATTTTCCATATGGAAGAAGAATCTCAAAAGCTTAGTGAAGAGAATAATTCCTTCAGAATTAGATAGGAGCAAATGGAGGCTAGTGACTTTATGAGAACTCAAGATACTATTAAACAGATCCCCCAAAATGAAAAAAAAAAAAATAGAAGGCAATGTGACATATCTCATTGTGAAATTCACTGACCTGGAAAATAGACCCAGGAGAGATAATTTAAAAATATTGGACTACCTGAAGGCCCTGATCAAAAAAAAGAACCTAGAAATCATCCTTCAAGAAATTCTCAAGGAAAATTGCTGAGATGTTTTAGAACCAGAGGGCAAAATAGAGGTTGAAAGAATTCACTGATCACCTCTTGAAAAAGATCCTGAAAACTTCCATGAATATTATAGACAAGTTCCAGAGTTCCCAGATCAAGGAGAAAATATTACAAGCAGCCAAGAAGAAACAATTTGAATATTTTGGAAACACTATCAGAATAATACAGGATCTGGCCCCTTCTCCATTGAGGGATCAAAGGCTTGGAATATGATCTTCTGGAGGTCAAAGGAGCTGGATTAAAACCAAGAATCACCTACCCAGCAAAACTGAGTATCATGTTTCAGGGGAAAATATGGTCACAGGGCAGATGGGAGAGGATATAGGAGAGAGGAGATTGGGGGAGAGGTATACAGTGAAATCGCTGTTTTGGGGTTGTGGGTAGGGGAAAGACAGGGAGAAAATTTGTAACTCAAAAGCTTTGGAAATGAATGATGTAAAATAAAAATTAACATACAATTTTATTAAAAAAAAAAGAAAGTTGGGTGATTGCCCAGTACTCAAACTCAGAAAGATGGGTCTTCTTAATTCCTGGAGCTCTATACACTGTGCCACCTAGCTGCCCCTTTTTCAGTTAGGAACTTGATAAAATACTTGGCACAGGGTCAGAAGGGACTAGTGCAGTGGAAAAGAAGAGGCTATTTGTTAGGAAGTAATCTACCATTTGTTGTCCCTACCCCCCTTCTCTAAATTCATTCTCCATTAAGTCACCAAACTGATATTCCTAAAATGTTTGTGTGTGTGTTTTTACGTATCACTCCACTACTCAATAAACTCCAATTAGTCTAAGTCTAGGACAAAATATGAATTTTCTAATTACCATTTAAACAGTGCTTTAATGTGTGCAAAGCTCTTTTCATATGTTATGTTATATGGATTTATTAATTAGAATGTGATTTCAATTTCCCTTTATAGAATTATATTATTATTTTTCACACTGTATGTTTCACCCAAACTTGACATCTTGGTCTTCCTCACATATTATCTTCTATTTCTCATGTTTGGGTATTTTCCATATGCTTAGAATTCGTCCCTACTTACCATGGCCTCATATAATTCCTTTTTTTCCCCGAAAGTCGGCTCTAATAGCTCCCCAAAGAGGCATTTACTGATATCCCCAGTTGCTAGTGACTTTCCTTACCCCCTCCAAAAATTCCTTTGCATTTATTTTGCAAATTTTTCACATACTTATAAGAACATATTTTTTTTCTGACATAAATTGTGAACTCCTTGATGGCAATGACTATTAATTTTTGTTTTGGTATCAGTGGAGCTGAATGAATGCCTCATGCCTGATAGTTGGTTAATAAGTGATTGAATCAAGTTTTTGTTTTTGTTTTTTTTTAATTTCCTGAAGATAGGGATATTGTCCTTCTATCTTTGTTCCCCACAAAATTATTATAGTTTCTTTCTCTACTTATTAAATGTTAGCTAAATTCAATTGAATTCAATTAGATTGAATAAACAGAGTAAAGAAATTGTCAAAAGTAAGTAAAAGCTCTGTTGTTGGGTCTATTATTAAGCCAGTAATTTCAAAAAAAAGCTTTTCAAGTACTCGGGGGGGTTGGGAAATTATGTTTTTATCATGAATATAAGAACCCAAAGTTATTGTATGATTTCTGTCAATGGAACTCTATTTTTCTTTGTTGTACAACAGAGTTTATTGGATTTTGAGGTCAATTCTAATTAACATTTAAAGAGGATAATAAGGAAACTAGGATACAGTAAGGTCTTAGGTCATCATTGTGTGAACTGTAGTTTCCAATTTGATATTTTTTCTGTTGATACTTCTGCTTTTTTGTATTTCTTTTTAATTTTTTTAGAAAGTTAGAATTATATAAAAACACTGTAGGTATCAAAAACCCCCACTGAGCTTTATTCTTTTTGATTTACTCTATCTACAGATGGCATGTCCCCAGGGAATATGAACCCCTGACTCGTGCAATTATCTGGTAAACCAGATCCTAAGAAGGATCTAAAGTCTCTTTGTTTCCAGTAGCCTTGTGAGGTCATAGTGATCAGAATTAGAGTTGCAACTAGTATGAGGGTAATCAAAGATCTACTCCATACGGAATTCTGGGAAGTATATTTTCAAAATTTGATTAACTATATGTACACATTTTATATGAGAGGGAAAATATTGAAATAAGTAAGGAATCCTTGTCTTCCTCCAAAAGATTCAATTATCATCTTTGTCTAGCTGACTCCCAAGTGTGTCTGTTTTCATCTTGTTCTCAGAGATGCTGTCTGGTATTCCCAGATACCTGCTGAATATGGACTAGGATTTTAATCTCATCTGGACTCATCATGTTTTCCCCAAGCAAGACCACATCTTTATTTTTTTTTTTAATTCCAACTGATGATGCTGTCATTTGCCAACCACTCAAACTCATAAGCTCAAAAATACATTTGACTCTTTCCCATCCCTAAAGCTTACCACAACCACTAGTAACTTATTTGAATATTTTTTTAAAGCTGGCAAAGTTGAGTTTCTTCACAACAGCCCTGTTAAGTATGAAGAGTAGGCATTATTATTCCCCAGATGTAATACTGTTGGGTGTTATTAAGAAATGTATATTAGATCAGACATTTCAAGATGCTCTTGGTTCCCACATCCCTGCTGGGTAGGGGCAAAATTCTTTCTCTCCATACTTTTGTTATCTCCTCCCTGGTGGGTGATGTAAGGTGTGATCTTTTTTTAAAAACTACTGCTGTGTTTCTTTTTTTCTCTCTAACACTCCTCTCTAGAGATAATTAGGAACAAATTATCAAGAACAATTATCTCAATTTTTAGGGTGAAGGAAGCATGATAGTATGGTAATTCTTAAGCCCACGTGGTCCTTGAGTGTTTTATGAAGCTTTGGTTTGTTTTATTTTGTGTTTTAGAGGATAAATTTATATCTGATGAAAAATTAGTAACACAGTCTCAATATATGAGTCACCAATTAATAGTTCCCAATACTCCAATAAAGGTTTGACTCCATGACCTAAATTGAATGTTTTATTATTCATTCAACTAACCCCTGCTCCCTATATTTGAGATAAGATTCAGAAAAAAGAAATATTCAAAGTAAAAATATAGTAGGAAATGTTGTGGGGAATAGAGCACCAGCCATGGAGTCAGGGAGGATCCAAGTTCAAATCCGGCCTCATGCACTTAGCACAAAACTAGCCAGGTGACCTTGGCCAAGTCACTTAACCCCATTTGCCCTCAAAAAAAAAAGCTAAAAAAAATGTATGCTATCTGTTTCTGAACAAGCATAAAGCTTTTTGTGGAGGAGCAATTGGGTTTAAATGATTTGCCCAAGGTCATATGGCTAGTTTTTGTGTTGTGTCTGAGGTTGGATTTGAACTCAGGTCTTCCTGAGTCGAGGGCTGGTGCTCTATTTACTGCGCCACCTAGCCACCCCCGCTTTCATTTAATCCAAATCATATTTAATCCAAATCATATATTTACTTATTCCTACCTTTCTTCTTCTTCTTCTTCTTCTTCTTCTTCTTCTTCTTCTTCTTCTTCTTCTTCTTCTTCTTCTTCTTCTTCTTTCTTCTCTTCCTCTTCCTCCTCTTCCTTCTCCTTCTTCTCATTCTCTTTCCTCACACTTTTCTCTTTTATTTTATTTTATTTCTCTGTCCTTTGAAAATGACTTAAGTACCTCTTCTGGCTCAAATATTGTGAAAGTTGGAATTTTCCTGAGGATTGCAAGGGGATCTTCATACAAATTACAGAATGCCAGGAATTGGAACAATTGGAAGCATATTTTAAGGCCATATTTCCTCATTTGAAATCATGAATCTTTATATTAGGGCATACTGGCATAATATGTTCATTTTGCTTTAGCAATATGTCTCATATTTCTCACCCTATTTGTATTCCCATTGAAACAATCTTAGTTAAGGGCCTCACCTTTTCTCACTGGAAATATTATATCATCACCATTACTGGTTTCTTTGTCTCCAAATCATCTTTTCTTCAATACATCCTATACAAACCTGCCTAAGCAATAGTGCTGGGTATATTTCTCTGATCAAGTCACTTCTCTACTTAGAATCCTTCTGTTGCTCCCTACTGCATACCAAATGATGCCGTGGATAGAGTGCTGGACCTTCAGGTAGGAATAACTAAATTTAAATCTGGTCTTAGATATATGCTTATTATGTTATCCCCTGACTTTTACAGTTTCCTTATCTGTAAAATGAGGAGAAAATAGCACCTTGTAATGGTAATAGAGTAGGAAGATCTTCCCTGACCATTAATAGGCCCAACACATGGAGCCTGAGTCACATATTATCTGAGTCACATGGAGCCTGGGTTACATGGAGCCCAGTGTGGGAGGAGCTTGCCCAAGGAAGAGAAAGAGAGAGAGAGAGAGAGAGAGAGAGAGAGAGAGAGAGAGAGAGAGAGAGAGAGAGAATGTGAGCAGAGAGTAAAGGTAGGCAGAGGAGAGACAAGCAAAATGTGAATGGGAGGAGTTGACCCAAGGAGTAGAGAGAGAAAGAAGCATGAATGGGTGTAAGGAAGAATCTTATATAGGCTAACTTGTTTTGTGGGGAGAACTAACAGAAAGAAGACTTGGGATGTCAGGCATTCTCTGGATTAATGATGACAACCTTGTTAAATCTTACCTCCTGGTATCCTAATGATGTTCCAAATAAATATTTTGGTTTTGCCTTAGTTTATTGTATTTTGCGAATCTACTCTGAAAATAAGCATGCATGTTCACAGTGGCTGCTACAGGTATCAAATTGACGTTACTCAGCTTCCTCAAGACTAAAATGAGAAAACACCAAGTGCTTTGGAAACTTCAAAGTTCTATTTAAATCCTATCACTGTTAACATCTGCTCATCTACCTTTGAAGCCCAACACCTAGTGCAGTGACTTCCACTAAATGAAGTTTTTGTAAATGTTTGTTTAAGTGAAAAGAGTTTGATTGAATATCTACTGTTTATTCAGTATAAAAATTCTCTGTGGTTTGCAATGATTCACATCTCTGTGAAACTTGGGGTCCAAGATCATCCTATTTTTTTTAGGAATCATTATAAAACCTCCCCAAATGGCAGAAACATATACATACATACATATGTATGTATGTACATAATCTGAAAACTATATAAAATTTGATGGTTTATTTATGTAATATTTGGGAAAAGTAGATTATCTGACTGACTTAAGAAGGTAGAATTTTAAAACATTTGGTTTCCAAGAATCTTCTTTTTTCCTTGGGATTTTTTGACTTCTGGAACATAAGATGTCTATGGACCTAAACTTTTTATACCAACTCAATTCTTATCTTGATTGCTCTGATCTATTCCACTTGATGCTTCATTTTGCTCTTTTGAGATGTATTAGCTTCATGGTTGTTATCCCTTTTGATTGGTCTCCCAAACCTTGAAATGTAATTAAACAGCTTGGTCAATTTAATTAAGACATGGCTAAATATTTATTGTCTAAAATAGCATACAATCGCAAAATTGTTTATGGAAACAAGCCAGTGCATCATGTATTTGTTTGTAAATCAATGTGAGACTAAGGGAATAGATTACATTTAATCTTCATCTTGTGGTTCTAAAATATTTTAGGACATTCTTCAGTTCAATGAATTCTAGAATATTGCTATGAGAATGTAGCAACTTTACAGAAGAAGAAAATAAAACAAAAAACAAAAAACAACATGCCTATGGTCATACACTGAATTAGAGTTAAAAATAAAAGCCAGGTTGCAAAATACTCACTCTGATGATCTTCCCATTGGACATGCTGCCTCTGACAAAGATTATGTGATTGATGATATTATTATGGAGTCATAGTAATCAGAAAGCATGAACTTGTTTCAGAGTCAAATCAATTTGATTCTGAAATTTTTATCAGAGGAAGTTATTTTCCTTCAATTTCAAAGAGGACAAATGATATCATGAAATAATGTCTTAACTTGTGCACAGATTTGTTGCAAGTAAGGCAGAATTGCACAAAATCATCAGCCTCATTTCTTGAGTCATCAAAGTCCAATGGCATGACAAAAGTCAGGATGACTACTGATGGCCCAAGATACGTTGGATGACTTTGATATATCTGATGTCCAAACAATGTCTAAGTGCTCCACAGTGCCTGCTTCCACCACTGTCATGACTGTTGGGACAAATTGTTCTCATCTACCCATTGTGCTGGGGAAAGTGTTCACATGCTTATTCTATTCACCAAGAGATTTGAGACCTGTCAGTTATCCTGTTTGCTAAGATGGATTACTGGGGGTGTGTCTTATTGAGGAGTTTCCAGGACTGCTCATCCACTTAAAATTTATTTATTTTTAATTTTCAACGTTCATTTCCATAAGATTTTGAGTTCCAAATTTTCTCCCCATCTCTCTCCCCTCACCCCAAGATGGCATGTGATTTAATATAATGTGATTTAATATAAGATCTCTCTCTCTCTCTCTCTCTCTCTCTCTCTCTCTCTCTCTATATATATATATATATATATATATATATATATATTCATAGTGAACCTGTTTTCATACTAGCCATATTGTAAAGAAAAGTGAGAAGCAATGGGAGAAACCATGAGAAAGAAGGATAAAAAGAGAGAGAGAGCACAAATAATATACTTCAATCTGCTTTCAGAGTCCATAGTTCTTTTTATGGATGTGGATATCATTTTTCATTATGAGTCCTTTGGAGTTGTCTTGGATGCTTGCATTGCTAAGAAGTGATAATTCTATAAAAGTTAATTTTTGCACATTGTGGCTATTACTGTGTTAATGTTCTCTTAGTTCTTCTCACTTTACCCAGCATCAGTTCAGTTAAGTCTTTCCCAATTTTACTGAATTCTGCACACTCAGCACCATAGTATTCCATTACATTAATATACCACAACTTGTTCAACCATTCCCCAATTGATGGGCATGCCCTCCATTTCCGGTTCTTTGCCAACACAAAAAGAGCTGCTATAGTTTGTTTTTTTTTTTTGGACATGTGACTCTTTTCCCATTTTTATGATCACTTTGGGATGCAGCATTGCTGGGTCAAAGGGTACGCATATTTTATAACCCTTTGGGCATAGTTACAAATTGCTCTCCAGAATTGTTGGATCACTTCACAACTCTACCAACAATGCCTTAGTGTTCAAATTTTCCAACATCTTCTCCAGTATTTATAATTTTCTATTTTGTCATGTTAGCCAATCTGATAGGTATGATGTTGTTTTGATCTTCATTTCTCTAATCAATAGTGATTTAGGTAATTTTTTTTCCATATGATTATGGATAGATTTGATTTCTTCATCTGAAGCCTACCTGTTCATATTTTTTGACCACTTGTCAGTTGGGGATTGACTTATATTCTTATAGATTTGACTCACTTCTCTATATAGTTTAGAAATGAAGCTTTTATTAGAGACATTGTTTATAAAAAGTCTTTAATTTGGATTAAACATGCTCAGGTGGTCTATTGGTTTTCATTTTCTAGGGAAGTCTCTTCAATTCCCAAGTGTAATATGACTATAATGATGACTTTCTTACTTCATTTCTGCTATTGGATAAGTGATGTAGCATTTTATTACCCTTCTAAATACAAAAGCATTTTTTGCTATTATTACAACTTTATATAGATACCTTCTGGGAATGCAATAATTTTCTAAGCATTTATCTCTCAAAATCCTATACATAAATTTTGATGCATAAATACTATTTCCTCTGAAAATAGGTAATTCAACATTTGATTACTCTTTTATTCTAACATGAAAACCAACTCAAAATCTGCCTCCATATGTATTTGTGTCTATTTAAAATTAGAGCTATAATTTAAGATAAAGGTAAAAACTATCTAGCAGATATGGCCCATATTAACTTGATTAAATAATAATAACTTGAGAATTCACTAGATACTCTATGGTGAAATGTTGGATTAGTAATACTGACAGGAAGCACTATAGTAACACTTTAATTAAGAAGCAGTGGATAAAGGTTTCTCACTATTTCCCACCTTTTACATATAATTCCTGGCTTATTTTGATTTTTGTTTTGCATCTTTTCAGGTTTTACCAGTAGAATATAAATCCTCTGAAGAAAGAAGTTTCATTTTTGTCTTTCTATTTCTAAGCCCTAGATTGAATTGAATTCAATTTTATGACATCAATTCCATGAAATAGCATTAGGAGGCATTTTACTATATCTATATTGCTTCCTCATTTTTTAATTTCAGCTGTGAGTTGTAAACTTTTCATTACCTCAGTACTGGACTCAGACTAGTAAAAGTACTTTCAATCTTGAGGAGCCCCTCTGTAAGTTGAAATCCCACATGGATCTTTTGAGTGTGTGAAATGTGCAAAAAAGAAGCATATTGCTAAATTTTGTCTTCTTGTACATCAGAGTATGATAGGAGAAGGTGAGAATGTTTCAAGGATCCTTTATGGGGGGATATCACAAAAGGATAAATTATGCAAATTCCACAAGATGGGTGATAGATCAACTTTTATTTTTGTTTTCTTCATAGAAGACATGAAAGTATGAACAGAGGCTGAAAAAGTTTGTGCTGACTCAGCCTAAATTAATTCCATATCTAGGAAGTTATGAATATTTTTAGCCCAAATTCCTTGCTGCAAAGGGATGAAAAAGGAATTTTCCCTTCAACAGTTTTTTATGGATAAATAAAATACTACACCTGGAAGGGCTTCCCCAGCAGTCCTGTGTTTTCAGGGGTTTCCTTTCTGTTTGTTGGAGAGATCCCTGCTTTAAGCAAAATGAATATCTAAAAATATAACTTTGTCAAATGTTAAACAATAGTAAAAAGCAGCAAGAAGATAAATTCATGTTTAAAAAAGGTTCACTTTTTAATTCTTCACTAGTTTTCTTTAAGGAATTTTCCTTATCTACTTAGAAAATTATTTTTAAAAATGATAAGAAGAATGAGAAAGACAACAATAAATCATTCTACACGTATAATTTTTCAAAAAGGTCCCTATTCTATAATGTAGGTTTCTTACTATTATTCATATCATTGAAAGCCACTAAAGAAAAATAGTATAGAGTCAGAGTACTTAAAGTTACAGATGATCAGGGACCCAGGTGAGGGTTCTAGGGTTGAGAGAAATGCTTATGGTTACTCACTCGGGAATAGAGTTACTGGTCACAATTCCAAGATAGAGGGCAGAGCTAGAAATCGTGGCTGTGAGAGAGCAAGGGACCTACTCAGAGTGCTGGGGCCAGGAGCTGGTTACAGCAGAACAAGATCCTTTTGAAGGTAAAGAATAGAGCAAAAGCCAGTAGAGTAA
>WOXC01002232.1:0-34577 GCA_011680675.1 Gymnobelideus leadbeateri | reverse complement strand
CAGGCTGGGGCTTTTGCTCTCTCTGGTGTGGTCTGCTTGTCTGCTCTTAGGTCTGGGCTGTGCAGATACCACGAGCTCTGCGCTCGACCAGTCCGGACACACTGGGCAACCTCCTGGGCTGGACTCTGCCACACTTCATCTTCCAGTGGGCTCTGTCACTCTGGTTTCCACTCAGATTCACCCTTTGAGCCTTAGTGACCAAGGAGCTCAGCGAGGTTACTGCTTCCTTTCCCTCTTGTGTTTCATTCTTGATCCTCTTTGTGTCTTGCCCTTCCCTGTCACCATACTAACTTTCCATGGTCAGATTCTTTTGTTGTTTTTTTTCTCATTTTTTTACCTTTTTCCTTTCTTTCAAATTTGAGCTCTGCTCCTAGAGTGGAAGGGTGCACTGTCTCAGATTTCTTGTGCCAGTGGCTGCAGGCCCTGCCTGTTTACCTGGTGCTGCATTGATGTTGCCCTGAGACCCATGGGGGACCCTTGTATCTAGTGCTGCACTGAGGTGGTGGGATGAGGATTGGTTGGCACTTCTGGAAGCCTTAGGGGTCTGGCAGCTTACCTGGTGTTGAACCAGGATCCTAGTGCTGGTGTCTGGTGTGTGCTGAGTCCAGTGGGGATGCTTCTTCAATTCCCTGGGACTACAGTGAAGCACAGGGTGGTCTGGCTGCTGGAGATTGTCTGTCTGCCTGGGGTTATGTTGAAACATGGGATGGTTCTCAGAGCTGGAGTATGCCAATTCCCCTGGCTATGCTGAGACAAGTGTTGGGGGGGGTGGGTGGGAGACTAGTATTGGCATTTGCCTATTCTACCACACTGGACTCAGGATCTCCCTGCTGGCTTGCTGGGATTCTTCTTGTCCTGGACCGTGCTCCCCTTTTACCAAGTGAGACACACATTTTTTGCCAATTTTCCAAGTTTCTTTGGCTAAAAGATTGTTCTGTCCCTTTTTTTCCACTGGTTCTACTGTCCCAGGATTTGTTTTGAGGCAGTATTTTATGGTTGTTTGGAGATGGTTATGGAAGAGTTATGGCGATTTACTGCTTACTCCACCATCTTGGCCCCTGGAAGTTTCTGCATTAGGTATTTTTAAAGCCACTGGCTTACTGATTTTCCTACGTGTCCCAGATAATACCAGAGGAGAAAGCAAGTCTGGTGGTAACTTTGCACAGCCCTTCCTCGCTTAAATTCAATTCACTTGCAAGTAATGGTATCACCTTCCTGGTGTGGTCTTCTTTGATAATGAAGGACAAACAACAATCTGTGAGTAAGAGGAGCTGCCCCACTGGGGACCCAACTGGCCAGTTCCAGTAGGATAACACAGTTCCCCCCTTCCTTCCTTCCTTCCTTTGTTCCTTCCTTCCTTCCTTCTTTCCTTCTCTCCTCTTCCTCCTTTCCCTCCCTCCTCTTCCTCTGTCCACTTAGGGTATCATAAACTTACCTGTGGGTACTCTGCCCAAAGGAATGTAAGTTTTGATTACTGAAACTTTGCAAGATACCTTGGGGTTTATGGGCTAGATTTCTTTCTTAAGGACTGTGCCTTAAAACCAAATCACTCTGGATCTCGTTGATTGGCCAAGAATGGGTAACTACCCAAGTCTTACTTAGTTATTTTAGGTCCCTGATGGCCCACAGTGAGTCTAAATAGCCATTATTTCTGTTTTGGCCAGAAATCCTGAGGGTCTTCCTTTCCCGGATTGATTTTTTTTAACTAGATAAAAGAGGCCATTCTTTGCCTCATTTTTTACCTAGCCTTAATTGCTAAATGGGCATTGCCTCAGTCAGACTGAGACCTGGAAAAGACCTTAGCTTTTAAAAGGCCAAAGTCTCTTACTGCATTCAGGGTCATCTCCAGTTGTTCTGATCTATATCTTGCCACTAGACCTAGATGGTTCTGGAGGAGATAGTGAGTCTGGTAACTATGTATAGTCCTCCCTCACTTAAACCCAATTCACTTTCAAGTCATTCCATCACTTTCCTGATGCCATGTTTCTCTTCAAGAACAAAGGACAAATAACAGCTTCATGATTTAAAATACAGCCTATTAGGCACTGACCAGTTGTGAAATAGGTTGACAGCATTTCTAACTCCATTTAAAAACTGTGATCCCAAGCAAATGTGGGAAATTGTCGCTAAATCTCTTGAACTGGACTTCACCAATCTGTGATTAAGATGATGGCTAGTGCTGGCATTAGGGCATCTCTGAATTCTCTTTAAAAGGAAAATGCAAGCCAGGTTATTTTTTTAAATGGAACTCGAGAAAAAGGCAAAGGAGAGCGATTGTCACATTTCCTCTAGTGCTCCCAAATGCCACTTGCAAACGAGCTGTATTTGGTTTTAAACAAATTTCCTGAAGTAAACAGTATATTCCCCTGATTTTTGTCTCTCCTGGTGTGCTTCCAAAAAACTTGGAAGTGAATTAGTGAGCAATTTGCATCCAAATCTTAGCCAAGGGGATGTGGTTTATTATAATACATGGTCCTCCTAATTATTGAACAGCCCAAGAAAACGAGGCACACTGTGCATCTGTTAGTGCTTGACCACACTGCCAAACATAATTTGGCAAGCACAGAAATGTACATTGAGCAGACCTACAGTCTAATTTGCATTAGAGTTTGCGGTAATTATATGAAAGCTATAACTGAACGAGCTTGTCCTCTCTTCTTTAGATCACTTCATTCCTCAAAAATAAACAAAAAGCAATGCACCATGCCCTCCCTCCAAGAATTTCCTCCTTTATGTGGTTTCTTGACACAATTCAACCATTGCGCAAGTGTTATTTCTACTTCTACTGGAGGAAGAAAGCTGCTTGTTACCACATATTTTACACAGATTTGACTCCATTTTTCTTGATTTCCATTCTTAGACAGTAGATGTTTCAGGATGCATTTGGTATTGTTGCCCCTAACACAGTGAAACACATTTACTGCTGGCCAGATGTTGGCATTATTTAGGAATGTGCATCCAGGAAACAACCATTGCAGAAGGTTAAAATAAAGAATTTAGTCTCAAAATTGTTGCAGGAAGCAGTGACAAAATGGAAAGAACCATTACAGGGGATATGAGTGTAGGTGAGTTCTAGCTCTGCCACTGTCGGCTTTTACCTTGGCCAAGTCATTTGGATAATAGTAATGATTCTACATGCAAGCTAAGTGACACAAGCTAAGTGGCATTCTGGATCTGGAGTCAGGAAGACCTGAGTTCAAGTCTAGCCTCAGATTCTTCCTAGCTGTATAACTGTAGGCAATTCAGTTAACCTCTGCCTGCCTCAGTCTCCTCAGTAAAATTATAATAATAGCATCTATCTCTCCAGATTGTTATAAGGATAAAATGAGATAGTAGTTGGTAAGTGCTGTGTAAACCTTAATGTGCTATATAAATGTTAGCTATTGTTATTATTACTTCCCTCATGAAGTTGGTGAAATAATAATAGTTTTAAGAAAATTATGGATTTGAAAGTAATTGGAGAAAAAAAGCAGAAATTATACATGAACTTAAAATCAGTGTTTTCATTGGCATAAAGAACTCCTGGTGAGGGTGATTACTCTGCCACTTTAGAATGTATTCCTTTGTCACTTAATAGATATATCCTAGAGAATTGTTCTAGGTACACAGAGATTAATTGACTTCCTCAAGGTTACATGGTATCAGAGGCTGGATTTTAACCTGTTTTATCTCTAGATCTCTATCATTACACCACGCTGTCTATGTAAATTACACATTAGATCATAGATGTAGAGATGGAAGGAACCCTTAAAGACCATCTAGTTCAGGGTTTCCCAACCTAAGGTACATGTAGCTCTAGGAAATAGCAGAATCTCATCAATGGGACATGGGGAATTTTTTTTTATAGATAACTATATTATCCAATTAATTTACCTCTTTGTCTTATTTCCTATGTGCACATGGATGGTAAACTCTAAAATTTACTTCCTGTATATTGAAAAGGTATATAGAAAAAAGAACAAAGTAAAAAGTACACAGCAGAGAACAAAAGAAGCAAAGAAAAAATGGACAGCATTCAACACAATATGTAGTATTTATCCTACAGACTTTCTTGAAATGAAAATTTATCGCCACATATTTTGAATCCTCTCACATTCTGCTATGCACGACATGCTTCCCCTCTTTTCTTACTTTGTATTTGTTTCAGTATTCAAGTTTATTATTTTTTTCTTTTCTCTATTCTGTATTTGTGTTCTGATGTTCGAATCTAAAATTAAAATATTTTTTTTTTAAAAGAAAAGGTATAGGAATGGGAAAGACAGAGGAGATAAGGACCAAAAAAAATATTGGGTACATTTGATCTAATCTAGACTTCTTAGCTCACAGAAGAAGAAACTTAGGTATACTGAGGTTAACTGACTAGTTCACATGGCCAGTTATATGATCAAATGAGAGAATATATGTAAAGTGCTTTGTAAACTTTAAAGTGCTATGTGTTTATTATTATTATTGTTATGCTAGAATTTGAACACAGGTGCTTTTTCTATTTTAGTAGTATGATTGTAATTTTTTTTTTTGTGCCTTTTTGGAGGGCAATTGGGGTTAAGTAACTTGCCCAAGGTCACACGGCTAGGTTTTTGTTTGTGTGTGCATTAAGTGTCTGAGGCCGAATCCGAACTCAGGTCCTTCTGACTCCAGGGTCTACAGTCTACTCACTGCGCCACCTAGCCGCCCCAGGATTGTAATTTTTAAAAGATGCTATGGTGGAGTAGAATTATTCTTTTGCTCATTAAAATGCTACTTCAGTGCTGCAATCTACAAGTAAATTTCATCATGATCTCTAGAAACTCATCATCCTTCGAGATCATATCAACTTTGAAATCAACTTATCAGCATCTCCTGTTCCTGGGGCTGCCTCCCTCTGTTTGGAAAGAATAGAGTGGACCTTGGAAAACTCCTCCCAGATGTTCCATTAGAGGAGTGCCTCCTGGGTAGCCATCTAATCAACTGCAATCTTCTGGACTATGTCTCTCCCCTCTCCACCACGCTTACTCTCCCTCCTTTCACCTTGCAGCCACAATTCTCTTCAACTTTTAAAAAATATGTTTTCTTTCCCCATTAGATTGTGAGCTCCTTGAAGGCAAGAACTATCCTTTTCATTTCTTTGTATCCTCAATGCTTAGCATGGTATCTGAAAGATAGATATGCCTAATAAGTGTTTATTAACTGATCTACTGACTTCATCATGGCACAGTGGTGACTGTGGGTTCTCACAGGCTATGGCAGTGAATTTCAGCATCCATCTGGTATGGCCAAACAAAAATTATTGACTTATTCCACCAGTGCAGTATGTCTGTTATCTAAGCTGAAATGATAGTGCATTACAGCATTACCCATTATAAAATTAACACAGTAAGATCTTGACTCTGGAATCTTCAGTTATTCCTACCTTTATACAAAGGTATAAAGAACATAGAATATATTAGACATAATTTAACTTTTTCTTGATTACTGGTGGGAGTGATGAGGGTAGGGAGTGGGATTTCCACCATTATGAACATTAGCTATTGTACTTCAGGAACCACTGCATTAAGTGACCTGGGGATGCTTGTCTCTTCGAGTTTCTATGTTGGCTTTATCATTTTTTCTGCCCTTCTTGTTTGTTAACTGTTGTCGTATTTAACTTCTATCAAGGTGCCTTCATGTAGCAGCCCCTCCCTCTCTCTAAATTTGCTACCCCCCTGTTCTCTGTTTCCTTGGAATTCACAGAACAAAACTTTATTAGCATTGTGTACAAAATAAACATCAGTTAAGATTTTGTTGGGGGGGGTCTAATAAATTCTCTTTCTGCATGAACTTCAGTACATGGGCTTTGTGGAATTTTACTTGAGGTTTTTTTGTTTTTTTTTTACTTTATCTTAGTTTTTGCCTGTTTCAGATAGGTGAGGTTGCTTAAATAGCTGAGTTCCAGATAGGTGACAAATTACAGTAAGAGAGTTCACTGTTATTTGCAGTTTCTAATAATGCACATGCTCTTGCTGGTAAGAAGGAAATTCACTTTCTGGTATTTGGAGGTACATTGTCACTTTTTCCCCCTGGCGTTCAAAACTTAATCACTTCTATGATCCCAAACTCATATGTTAGATTAAGATTCGGTTGTTTTCCAGCACTTCATGTACAGTTACATAGCAGTTTTTGTAAAATGAAATAATAGAGAAAGGAAGAAAGAATAGAGGGAGAATATTCCTGACAAACTAGTGACTGGGACCTCAAAAATCAGAATTGTCAAATGGGATCAGCTATAATGGGATTAGCTTGATGGAATGGGAAGAATGCTGGATTTGGAATTGGAAGACAGATACTCAAATCCTTCCTCTTCCATTTACTATCTGTGACCTTGGGCAATATAGTGAACCTCTCTGGGCCTCTGTTTCCTCATTTGTAAAATGATGGGATGGGCCAACTGATCATTAAGTTCTGTTTCAGCTCAAAATAGCCTATATTAAAGGCAGCTAGGTGGTGCAGTGGATAGAGTGCAGGGTTGGGAGTTAGGAAGACCTGAATTTAATTCTATATTCAGATACTTACTAGCTATGTGACCCTAGGGCAAGTCACTTAACCTCTATCTGCTTCAGTTTCTCCAACTGTAAAATGGGAATGATAATAGCACCTACTTCTCAGGGCTGTTACAAGTATTAAATGACACAATATTTGTTTACAATATACTTATATATTATACAAAAATACTTAGCAAAGTGCCTATCACATAGTGGGTACTCAACGAATGCTTGTGTACTTCCTTCCTATCTGTCTATTGAGAACTATAAAAGGCAAGATTATTTTTTAGATAGCAAGAATAAATATGTCATATTGGATACACACATGGCAAATGAAGTGATTCAGTTCTACAAACTTTTAAAAATCTTGATGCATGGAGGAGACTATACTAGGTACTGGGGTTACATAAGACACACTTGCCCCTAAGAAACTTGTGTTCTGTTCTTGACTTGTCAAAGGCTAGGCTAGATTTTGGCTTCTTAACTCTTTGTTAAATAGTTGGCTACAAGATGACTACATTGGGGTGTGTGTGTGTGTGTGTGTGTGTGTGTGTGTGTGTATCTATATATACATATATTCACAATGCCCCTCTATATATGCATATGTATACAGATATATGCACATATACACACAAACACATGTCTATAATACAAACACACATATATACATATATACACACATACACGCATATAGCTGTATTTTTGTAATGTATGTCTGTATACACATATACATATGGGATGTCTGAAAAGTCTTAGTGAAATTTTAATCTTTAATAGCCTAAGCTATTATTTTAATCCATTTTCAGAAATAACTAGGTGGAAACTTAACCATTAGGTTATTTGATTCGGAGAGTAAGATGGTGAAAAAACGATCATGCTAGATTAAGGGAAAGTTTTGCAAAAAAAATGTCAATTGCCCACTTACTGTGTATTTCCCTGGCATATACATGCTATTTGAAAAACCAAGAGCAATAAGAGCAAAGTTTGAGAACACAGCCAATTTGCTGAAATTATTTAGCTGCATGGAATTAGATGGATGTAAAGAATGTGAGGTAAGGTTAGGTAAAGCTATGCAAGATGGCCCAAAGAAATACTAATGGAACTCTGAAGCTCATTGTTAAACAAGCTATGAATTGTTGACCACTGAGAGGTAAAGACAGGTTGACTGTTGATACGGAACAATCAGCTCCATTTTTGGCAAAGATGAGCTGTTACCTGTGTGACAAAAAAGGAATGGTGAAGTTGCTGACAAATCCATTGAGTAGTGACCGTGACCTCTATCCAGAAAACAGACCACACATTCACACATTGTAGGAAATATTTTAGTCATGAGCCAATTTCTCAGCCACATGAAGTTACAGGATGATTAACGTTACCAGAAACCCAAACTTTGACTAAATAACTAAGGATAATATTTACATGTCATATTAGATATAAAAATGGTTTAGGGTGGCTAAAATAAAGTCAACCATCATTCACTAAGCATTTTCCTTGTACCAGGCACTGTGCTAAGTGTCAGAGATAAAAAGAAAGGCAAAAACAAGGTCCTTGTCTTCAAGAAATTCACATGCTCCTAGGAGAGAAAACATGCAAACAACTATGTACAAACAAGAAACATACCAGGTAAATGGCAGGTAATTTAAAAAAGAGGGGCAGTTGGTAGTACAGTGGATATAGTGCTGGGCGTGAAGAAAGGAAGATTCATTCATCTTTCTGAGTTCAAATCCAGCTTCAGTTATATGATCCTGGGCAAGTCACTTAACCCTGTTTGCCTCAGTTTCCTTAATTGTAAAATGACCTAGAGAAGGAAATGACAAACCACTCCAGTATCTGTGCCAAGAAAACTCCACATGGGGCCATGAAGAGCTGGACACTACTGGAATGACTGAACAACAACAGAAAGTCTTGGAGGGAAGACACTAGTACTGGGAGAGGTTGTATGGGAAAGTCCTTTTGCAGAAGATGGGTTTTGAGTTGAGTCTTGAATAATTTTAACAGCTTCCTAATTGATGTTATTAGATAATTTATAAATAATGAGAGGCAGCATGACATAATAGATTAAGGGCCAGCCTTTGAATTAGCAAAACCTAAGTTAAAGTCCCACCTTGGACACGTGTTTGGAGTGTGAGCCTGGGCAAATCACTTCACCTTTCTGTGTCCCAGAAAATCTCTCAGACTATAACTTGCCTACGAGTTTTTGTTCTGCATCAGTGAAATGAATTTCCATACTAAGTACCCTCTATTTCCAATGAAATCACAGTAATGAACCAACAAATTCAAATAAAATAAGATTTAGAAACACTGATCTAACTGATCATTTTTCCTCCCTCCTATATTTATTTTCATTTTCCAGTTTAAAATTTGGAGGGATAATTATAGCTAGTATTTCTATGCTTATAAAATTAGATAAAAGGGGCATTCTGCTCTATGATCCTTCGAAAGAGACTCCTACATTTTTCAGAGGTGTTTATGGAGATCAGCAACCCTCATTGCTTTGCATTTGAGAAGAGAATAATAATCTTGCAGTGGTATGGATCACATTTGAAAGTCTGAATGATTTAGCTAAAGGGAGAGATGGGAAAATTGAGGATTGTGACCTGTGCCTGACAATCTCATTCACTCAGTTGCTTTTCTGGGAAGCAAAAACACTCTCTCCAGTACTCCCTAATTCCTGTGCCAACACCCTGCCATGAGTGTCCTTAACCTATAGTGTGGTGCCAAGAAACCAAGAATATCCCAGACTGCTGCTGCAGACACTAAGTTAACATCCTGCCACGAGGCACTTGATGTGTGGTTGGAGGTGCCGATGTGGAGGCTCAGAGTGGTGAATAGGAGTCAAGATCAACACTCCCCAAGGGATGTGTGCGAGGAGATGGCAGCTTTGGGAAGTGGGGGGTCAGAGTGTTCACTGCTTTATTTAACTCCCTGGTGGTTGTTGTTGTTTTTTCTCTTAGTTTATTTAAAGTAGACATATTTTGCATTACTTTGGTGTCATATGGTTGATTCAGGTTTGGTTGTGGGATATTTGGTGTACATTTGGAATTTGAAAGGTACATTTATATAAACGACCCATTTAGTGTGAGAAACCTGTGAAGAACCAGAAGGTGGTACATTAGGGGCCCATGATGCTTCATAAGCTTTACAAAGTGCTTTCCTTAAAACTACTTTGAGAAATATTACACTATTTCTATGGGAACTATGATGTTCCCATTTTTCAGATAAGGAAATTGAGAATCAAGAAAGTTAAGTCACTTGTTAATAACTTGTTCCTGTTGTTTTTCAGTCATGTCTGACTCTTCTTGGAAAGGATATTGAAGTAGTTTGCCATTTCCTTCTCCAGATTGTTTTATAGGTGAGGAAACTGAGGAAAACAGGGTTAAGTAACTTGCTCAGGGTTATACAGCTATAAGTGTCTGAGATCAAATTTGAACTTAGGAAGATCAATCTTCTTGACTCTAGGCCTGGTGTGATAATCATTGGGCCACCTAGCCACCCCTATGTTAATAGCTACAAAGTTTGTAAATGTCAGAAATGAAATTTGAACTCCAATGTTCATATTAGAGAATCAATGTTCTTTACACTATGCCAGAACTTTTCCATAGAAGTAAAGATCAAGCATTTATGTTAAGATGTTTTCTAATAATAGCTAACATGAATATACTGCCTACTATGTTCCAGGCATTGTTTCTTGATTAATGGGATCTTTCTGTGCAACAATGGATACTTGAGGGGGTGGCTAGGTGGTGCAGTGAATAGAGTACCGGTCCTGGAGTCAGGAGGACCTGAATTCAAATCCAGCCTCAGACACTTAACACTTACTAGCTATGTGACGTTGGGCAAGTCACTTAACCCCAATTGCACTGCCCTGCCCCCTCCAAAAAGCAAAAAGAAAATCATAATGGATACTTGAAAGCACCAGCCATTCCAGTAGTACTGTGGTATGGTATAACCAGACTGTCCTTATCAAATGACCCCAGGCTAACTCACAGAACCGTTCTGATTTTATACAGGGATATTTCAAGATATTGTGGCTTTGGTATCATTCCACTGTGAATATCTCAATTAAGCAAGTCACACGAAATTTTTTTGTTTCCCAGTGCATATAAAAGTTATGTTTACACTATAGTCTATTAAGTGTACAATAGTAATATGTATAAAAATGTACATACTTTAATTTAAAATATTTTGTTGCTAAAAAAACCAAAAACACTAACCATCATCTGAGCTTTCAGCAAGTTGTAATCATTTTGCTGGTGAAGGGTCTTGCCTCAATATTGATGGCTGCTGACTGATAAGGGTGGCAGTTGCTGAAGGCTGAGGTGGCTGTGGCAATTTCTTAAAATGAGACAATGAAGTTTGCTGTGTCGATTAACTTTTCCTTTCATGAAAGATTTCTCTGTCGCATGCAGTGCTGCTTGATAGCATTTTACCCACCGTATAATTTCTTTCAAAATTAGAGTCGATCCTCTCAAACATTGCCTCTGCTTTATCAGCTAAGTTTATGCAATATTATTCAATATTGTTGTTTCTCAGGAAACAGGAAGGCCGGAGGAGAGGGAGAGAGATGGGGGAATGACCTGTCATTGGAGCAGTCAGAACACACACACTGTTTATTGATTAAGTTCGCTGTCTTATATTAGCATAGTTTGTGGTGCTCCAAAACAAGGACAGTAGTGGCATCAAAGAACATTGATTAGAGATCACTATAAGAGATATAATTTAATGAAAAAATTGAAAAATTGTTAGAATTAGAAAAATATGATAGAGAGACACGATGTGAGCACATGCTGTTGGAAAAATGGCACTAATAGACTTGCTGTTCCATGTAGGGTTGCCACAAACCTTCAATTTGTTAAAAAACCAAAAAGCAATATTTGCAAAGTGAAGTGTAATAGAATGAGGTATGCCTCTGTGTGTGTGTGTGTGAATAGTCAGTTTTCTATCTACCCATATCCCAGAGTAGAAATTAGTAATGAAGCCTACTCAGATAATGACACTATCTCTTAAAATATTTTTATTGTCTTATGTTAGATTGGCTGCTATTTACCACCTCTGACCCTTACTAGCTATGTGATCCTGTGCAAATTTCTTAATGTCTGTTTGCCTCAGACTCCTAAGACTTACCTTAGACTTCTAAGTCATAGACAAGTTCCAGCCAAACTGAAGGCAGTTCTGATGCTGATTTTCCCCATGCTGAGGAAAGATATCTTTATATTTTTATATATTGGACTACCTCTTATCTATGCATTATTTCTAGTTCTTTCTTGAAGGTGAATTAAATGATAGTTCATAGGAAGTTATCAAAGTCCACTGGATCCTAATAGCCAACATTATTCAGTAGCTAGAATAAAGTGAATGATAATGATAAAAGTAATGATAATAGACATTTTGCCTATTGTCTCCCCTATTGTCTCGAAAGTTCCTTGATGGCAGGGATTGTTTGAATCTCCAGCATTTAATATGGTCCCTGGCACATAATAAGTGCTTGTTGAGTTGAATTGACATTGATATTGGGGGGCAGAGCTCTAGCCTTGGAGTTAAAGACCTGGATTCAAATGTAACTTCGGAATCTTATTAGCTATATGACCCTGGGTAAGCCTGTTTGCCTCAATTTTCTCATCTGTAAAATAGTATAATACTCCCCCTCCAACTTCATCCCCCCAGGGTTGTTGTGAAGAACAAATGAGATAATGATTGTGAAGCACTTAACACAGTGCCTAGCACATATAAATGTGAGGTATTATTATTATTAATTATCATAATCATCATATAGTATTGTAAGATTGGCAAAGATTTTTACATACATTATCTCATTTATTATTACCAACATATTTGACCTTAGGGAAGCTAGGTGATGCAGTGGACAGAGTGCTGGTCCTGGAGTCGACTCATTTTCCTGAATTCAAATCTGGCCTCAGACACTTACTATCTGTGTGACCCTGGGCAAGTCACTTAACCCTGTTTACCTCAGTTTCCTCATCTATAAAATGAGCTGGAGAAAGTAATAGCAAATCTCTCTAGTATCTTTGCCAAGAAAATTCCCAATAGGGTCATGAAGAATAAGACATGACTGAAAAATGACAGAACAACAAAATATGACCTTATCAGACTCCCATTTCTCTCTTTGATAACACATCAGAACTTCATTATACATTTTAATGAGTTATGTCTATCTAATTTGTTATATAAATTTTTATCAATTTCTATATCACATATGCATGTATTAAAGCATATATATGTGTATATATATATACACACACACATATATATTTATATATACACTTTGATCTGGAACTATGACTTCATCTCTGTGGGGAACTCCCAATCTAGAAACTCCCCTGCCCCTGGCAATTCAGATGAGCTACTCATATGTAGCCTATAGTTTTAATGAATTGTCTAGGGTATTGAGAAATTAAGCGACTTGTTGCAGGTCATAGGGTCAATATGTGACCAAGGCAAGTTTTGAGCCCACATATTCCTGACGTCAAAGCTGGCCTTCTTGCTACAAAACCCCATTGACTATCATATAGTAACACTCACTAGAGATCCAGGATGAAATCTGAAGTGATTTGAATTACTTGAAGTCAAGTTCTATTTTATAGAAATATGACTCTTTAGGAAATTGAGATCAAAAAGGCTGAAAGTTGAAATGTGACACCACTCAGCAATACCCTGGAATGAAATCAGGTTTCCTCTATGAACTCCAAATGTAAACACTCATATCAGAATCTAATATCTAAGTGATACCTAGAATAGGGTCTGTAGCTGGAGGGCAGACAGAAAGAAAAAAAATTTTCTTTATACACATACTGCATAACACTCCAGGATTTCGCATATTTCTTGGAAGACTTATTTAATCCACCTTGTCATGTGTTGACATTTAATAAACACCTCATTCCTCTTCAGGTAGTCTAACAGTGAGCTGTAGGATAGTAAATCCTGCTCAGTGTATTCCATTCAGTTAACTGAATAGAAATGACCATACATTTATATAGCTTCCCCCTTGGAATATAAGGGGGAGAGAATTCTTAATTTCGCACCATTATTTCATTTATCTTGTCTCCTGCATGCCTGCATACACCTGCATGGACTCTGATTTCTCTATTGGACACACATTTTTCTGGAAAGGTAATGTTGGCTATATAACAACACAATGCATACCATGTGATTCACTACTCCCTTTTATTGGTTTGCATTTTTTTATGGGGAGGGTTCTCCTTCTAGCCTTCTTCCACCCATCCAAACCTTCACAGTAACCCTAAATATGCCTCCATGTGGATGGCAGAGATCTTCTGAGGGTGCTAGCCATGTACAAACCTGCTATCTAATGTGTAATGTGTAGAGAGTATCCAACTCCTCTCACAAACATGAGCTCACTTCAGGAAATCACTTATAATCTGTCTATCGGATCTGACACTGGTGGTATCCAAGCAGCCCTTCCTAACCCACGCTTTGCTGTGAAAGGTCTTCCTATGCCTGGTATTGGTCTCACAGATGATGGAGTGTGACACCCCATAAACAATGAGCTAGGCCTTTTGTAGGCTGCCTTGCTTTTTTTGGCTTCAGCCTGCCACTGAATGTCAAATCAATTTGGCTCTCATTAGAACAGCTTTATATGTGCAAATGTATTTGTGTCTGGTTGCCACTTTTTTCTCCTTTTTTTCTTTCCTTCCCACCCCCTCCTCTTTTTAGATGATGTAATTTTTCTCTAATCAATGCCAACACCTGTTTTTTTAACAGAGTGAGAGGAGAGAGAGAGAGGGAGGGAGGGTAGGAGAGAGAGGAGGGAAAGAGGGAGGGAGGGTTGGTGGAAGAGAGAGAGAGAGAGAGAGAGAGAGAGAGAGAGAGAGAGAGAGAGAGAGAGAGGAAAAGGAGAAGGAAGAGGAAGAAAAGGAAAGGTCCATTTATGTGTTCCTTATTGTAATTAGCATGCACACTAGGCTGGAGTATTATGCCTTGAGTTTCCCCCAGAACAAAGAGGAAGTGCCTTATTGGCATGGTATTGTACATCACACAGCCTGGATAAAGTCAAGAGCCTATGTAAACCCTGGTTCCTGACATGTAGAGAGACGGCTGTCGAGATAGAGCTGATTGTATGAGCTGTTTTTATTGATAAGTGATAAAGCAGGTAATAAATCTGATGTAGGGATTAAGCCAGGCTGAACCATAGTGAGACATTTGATGGAAGACTCTTCCTGTTGAGTTGGGACAAATACAGAATTATATCTTAGAGTCGAACCACAGATTTAAAGAGACAGGAAACAGGCAGAAAGATGGACAGAAAGATGAATGGAGCCAGGTAAATGGACAGGTAAACTAGATTCTGACCTATGCCTAAATGCTAAACCATACTAAATGCTAAACCATTCAACTTACAGAGGAGTGTTTTCCACATAATGTGTACTTGAGGTATTTGGGTATTTACAGAAATCATTTAATGTCTTCAAAACAAATGCACAAAAGGCTAGAGAGAGTTTGGAAAGATTTTGTGCAGTAAAATATTTGGATATAGAATATGGAATTCCTCTGTGGCTTCATCATTTCCACAGGAAATTGTTGACAGAATCAAAATTCAAGTACCAAAACAATGACTATAGTTTTTAATTCCATGCTAACTTGTTCTTTCTGTAAATGTATGGGTGTTCTTGAGGGGTAAAACCCTAGGGATGTGCACATGTCTATGTGGGAGGTGAGAGTTTTGGTTGTAGGGACTTTATTTATGTTATGTGTAAAGCAGAAATGACCTCTAATTCTTGTAGATTCCTATAGATCTTTAGTGAACTTCTAGAGTCTTTATATGATCCTCAGTAAATGGGAAACAAGACTGGTGTAGGACCATGGGAACTCAAAGTAAAATCTCCTTTCTTGACACTACAGGTCACCATTTACCTTCAAGGCACTGAAGAGGTATTCTTGATATACAAAGCTCCAAGACACTACACCATTGCTAGAGAGTGCTGCCAAAGCCTTCTTAACCTATCTCAAATTGCTTAAGATAGGATCTTCCTAACCATGCCATGCTACATGGCATGTGTCTCTTCTTCCTCTCCTACTCCAAGCTCATGAAATGACTTCGTGTGTGATTGGTGACATTCATACATGACGACCTCTTTGATCTATTCTCCTTAAACTGAGTGCTCTAATGTGAAATGGTAAGTAACTTAATTACTCTGAGTCTCAGTTTCCTCATTTGTAAAAAAAAATGGAGGTGATATTCTCTCTTCCTTATCAGGTTTTTGCGAGGCTCCAATGAATTATTGCTATTAGTAGTAGTAACAGCAATAATAATTCACATTTCTACAGCACTTTAATGTATGTAAAGTGCCTCATAAAGCATAAAGCGTTATATAAATGTGAGCCATTATTAATATTTATTAAGAATCAATAACTGGTATTGAGCATTCCTCAGAGAGAGCTTCTAGTTGCCTAGAATGTGGTCAGGTTTTATGATATCTTAGATGAAAATAAGCATGAAGAGTAGACTAGTTGTTATTTGGATGCTGTTGATGATATCCCAAAGGGAATCACCATCATCCATAATGATACATATTCCTAGATTCTCCTTGTGATACTTTCCACCAGACCGGTCAGGGTGAAAGGCAAGAGTCAAAGAATTTCTTTAGTCACTGACAATGAATGACCATGTACTTTAATCCAATATTTTTCACAAGACAGACAGAAGGTGCTTTACTAAAATTTTACTTTACTAAAGCTTTACTAAAAGTGAGAAGAGAAATTAAATGAACCATCTAAGGAAGAAAAGAGTATCAAAAATAATATTGAGAAGATAGAATGGGGGAAGAAGAGCATTCCTTTAAATCTCTGGGTCCCATGAGCAAGATTTTAGTAGTGTGCAAGTAAAACATATTGATTGGCACCAAGCTATAAGATCTTTGTCACCATCTGTTTCCTGATTGTGTCAGCAACTATTTTTTTTCCCATGAGACTGTGAGAATGCACTATAGTCTAAAAGTATCACAGTGTCAATTATGCACCACATTGAAAAGTTGGAAGCCCAGTTCATGAGAATCATTGACAAAAGGTGCTGATTTCTGCTCCTTCCCCCAGTGAATGCTTTTCCTTTCACTCTTTCCATCATTCATTATGTAGTGGAATTATGTCTGAGCAAGGCTAGAAAATTCAGCAAAAAATAGGGGTAGAGAAATTGTCATCATCATCATTATCAATTTTTTAACACCTCCTAAATGAAGAGCACTGGGCTATATAATAGAGAAATAAAATTATGCCATAATTAATAGAAATCTCTGCATTTAGTGGGAAAAGATATGAAAAGAAGGGAACAAGAATTTATTAAGCATGCACTATATGTTGGGGTGTCTAGGTGGCACAGTGGATAGAGTGTCAGGCCTGGAGTCAGGAAGACATCTTCCTGAGTTAAAATCTGACCCCAGATATTTACTGTGTGACCCTGGGCAAGTCACTTAACCCCATTTGCTTCAGTTTCCTCATTTATAAAATGAACTGGAGAAGGAAATGGCAAACCACTCCAGCATCTTTGTCAAGAAAACCCCAAATGGGGTCATGAAGTGTTGGACAAAACCAAAATGCCTGAACAAGAAAAAAATGTGCCATGTGTACTATTTGTACTGAGTGCTTTGTAAATATTATCTCTTTTGATATAACAATTCTGGGAGGTAGGTACTAGTGTTATCCCGATTTTATAGTTGAAGAAATGGAGGCAAAAAGAGTTTAACTATCCAAGGCTGAATTTGAACTCAGATCTTTCTGATTTTAGGACTTGTGCCCTATTCACTGAGCCATCCGATTACCTAGGGCAAATAAAGAAGAGGATATACTGAGCATACTTTTGAAGTGATAAAGGAGGCATTATAGAACCCAACACTAGCCTTTGGAGTTGTAGGGCTAAGCTTCAAGCCTCATCTCCCAACACTACTTATGTGACTCTGAGCAGGTTTCTTGATTTGGAAAGTGAGAGGGGCTTTGAGGGCCATTGTCCAGCTCCACCTCTGTGATCCTCTGTGACTTTCTCGTGTCAGGGTTTAGCTCTGAGAGAGATCTCAGAAATCAGCTAGTCCATCTCTCACATCTTACAAATACTGTAAATGCGGTTCTGAGAAGTTAACCCCACAGGTAGGCATAAGGTAAGGGTTCAAGTCTAGGTCTTGTGATGCTAACTTTTGTTCTCTGTTCACCACAAACTACTCTATCCCAGAATGCAAGTCATGCAAACCTAAAAGTCATTAGTTGGACTAGAGATACTCTGGGTTCTCTATATCAGAGGCAATGGAATAATTTGGAACTCAGGATCTTTTTAGAGAGGTCCCAGTGTTATATAATTTATTTAGCTTAAATGCATAAAGATTGATTTTTTCTTTTTTTTTCTTTTTTGATAACACAAAGCTTGTAGGGATTGCTAACATATTGTATGGCAGAGTCAAGAAAAATTTTAGATAGACTGTAGCAGTGGGATTTCCTACAGTGACAAATTTATTTTCTCCAGGTAAAGCTTTTGGGGTAGCACAACACAACACAACACAACACAACACAACACAACACAAAACATACAAGCAGGCTCCTTTGTCCTTGAAGGGGGACATAGCTAAATGGATACCCCAGCTTGAGGGAGTTTAAGGGAGACCCCAAGGGAGAGGCCCCCCTCAAAGGGAGATGACTGCTTCAGGGAAATGCCTCATCAAGGGATACCCCAGATTAAGGGGGACACCCTCTGATTAAGGAAGATGTTTCTTAGTCAGGAGAAGTTAGGGATTCTTTTTTTTTTGCTTTTTGGAGAGGGGAAGACAGAACAATTGGGGTTAACTGACTTGTCCAAGGTCACATGGCTAGTAAGAGTCAAGTGTTTGAGGTCAGATTTGAACTCAGGTTCTCCTGACTCCAGGGCCGGTACTCTATTCACTATGCCACCTAGCCACCTCAAGGCTAACGATTCTTATAAAGTAAAACCTACCATGGATGGGGAGATGAGGTGATCAGCTTGTTTCAGGAATTATCTATTCCCTTGTTCAGCCCAGGGTGAAGGGGCAGAGGGACCCTGGTTAGTTTCAGTATTTCAATGACCAGCCTGCTGGAATCCCAACATCTCCTTAAGTGGCTGTAAGTGATACTTGAGATAATGGGCTTTTCATTGATTACTTTATTTAAATCTCATCATCTCCACTCCTACACTCCCCAGAAGTAGATACCCAAATTCATTTGTGAAAAAAGCTTAATGACTTAATCATGCATTCCTCATCAATCCTCCCTCAAACAGTGGGAACCCAAATTCTTTTGAGACATGGGCAGAGGCTTCATCTTCTAGAACTACCTCAGGCTAATAAAGGGTATAGAGCTGTCCCTACCTCACTGGATCCCAGGAGGAGGTTGACTGGAACTAAGCATAGGCCAAGTTCAGGTGATGATGGATGGGTTTGGGCTAGATTCCTTCTGACTAGGCCCTCTGAAATTTGACTGAAGTTAGCCTGAACACAAATTTGGTTAGAAGGTTCAACAGGCAAGATCTGAACGTCAAAGGCAAATAGACTATGAGGCAGGGGAGGAGGGTAAGGAGTGGTCATAGGAGAGTTAACAAATTAAAAAGTAGCTTGGCAATCCAGAGGGGAACAGCTGGCTGTGGACTTCCTATATCCATTTGGCCTTTTCCATGATGTTTACAACTGTGTCTTGTCCTGTTTTGAATTATTGATATAAACACAGGATGATGTGTTAAGAGACCAGACTCCTCCCCTTTATAACTTAACAAGAAGGGCTTGAAACGCGGTGTCCTCCATTTTGATTCCTCCTAAATTTCTATACCTTTGGACTGATAAAATTTTAATAGACCTTGGAGATCATTCGGGCAGCTAGGTGGATGCAGAATGATGAACCTGAAGTGAGGAAGACTAACCTTCCTGAGTTCAAATCTGGCCACTTACTAGCTGTGTGACTCTGGGCAAGTGACTTAACCCTATTTGCCTCAGTTTCCTCATCTGTAAAATGAGCTGGAGAAGGAAATGGCAAGCCACTCCAGTATCTTTGCTAAGAAAACCCCAGATGGGGTCACAGAAAGTTGGACATAACTGAAACAACTAAAGAACAGCAGCAAAAAGAAATCATTTGGTGCAACTACATCATTTCACAGATAAAGAAACCAAGGACCAGAGAGGTCAAGAGATATGCCCAAGGTAACACAACTGGTAAGTTACAGAGCTAGGACTAGAATCAAGTACACTTCCCACTATATTACATTGCCTCTGGTATACAGATATGTGAAGCCATAAATATAGTTTCTGACTATCTTTTGTTGTTTTACTAGAGTTATTGGAGTGAACTCTACTCTTTTCTTCAATTCAATCTCTTTGATTTGAATGGAAAGACAGAACTTCCAATTATTGAACACCTCTTCCACCATCATTCCTTTCTTTGTGACAAAGATTCTAAGATTCAGTTTCCATATCTTTAGCATGAATACAATAATGTTACACTATTCCACTAACATCCTGATTAAATGTCTCATCATGGTATGGAGGAGATCTTAGCTTCTAAAAACCTATGCCAATGGAGTATAAATTCTGAAGGTTCTTACTAAATTAGAATAGTTGGTTAATGACATCCTGTATGTTTCTTGTCTGAGGACTAGCCTTATTGATAGGTTGACTATCAGATGATATGAAGTGGTTGTCAAAGACAATATGCCAAACTGTCATGGGGTCACATCTGAATTGGGGAGGAAGTACTTATGTTGATAAAACCATACATCTTTTGAGTATGGAAGTAAGATAATGACATTATAACCCACCTCACTGTGATATTATGAGAACTGGAGAAAATAATAAGATTAACCATGAAGTACTATATAAATATAAGCTGCCATTATCATCATCTTCATCATCATCACAGAATTGTATAAATTCAGAATCAGAAGGCCATCAGAGGCCATCTAGTATAGAGGTTGGCAAACTATGGCCTTTAGGCCAAATCTGGCCCACTCCTTGTTTTTGTATAGCCAGCAATACAAAAACAGGGAACCAGCCACATTTGGTCCTCAGGCTGTAGTTTGCCAACTTGTTTATTTTTTTGAGGGGGGAAGGCAAGACAATTGGGGTTAGATGACTTACCCAAGGTCACACAGATAGTAAGTGTGTAAAGTGTCTGAGGTCGGATTTGAACTTAGGTCCTTTTGACTCCAGGACAGTTTCTCTATTCACTGTGCCACCTAGCCACCCCAGTTTGCCAACTTTTGATTCTGGTCTACTAAACCCTAAAATAAATCAACACTCTAGTATACCTGACAAGTGGTTATCTAGCCTCTGATTGAAGGCAACCTACCATCTGATGAAGCAGTCCATTCTACTTTTGGGCAGTCTTAATTGTTAGGTAATTTCCCCTGACCTCAAGCCTAAATTTGCATCTTGACAACTTCTAACTCTTCTCCTACTTCTGTCTTCTGGACAAAAAATACATTTTTTCCCCTTCCACATAACAGTTCTTCAAATGCTTGAAGATGGCTATCATGGTTCCAAACTAGACATCTTCAGTCCTTTTAGTTTCTCTTCAAATGTCCCTTCACCATCCTATTGTCCTTGTCAGCATGCTTGTATCATTATATGCTTCATGTATCATTCTCTGTAGTATCTGGTTTTTATTATTTAGGGAAAGATCATCAAAGCTCTTGCCACCAAAAATATTCCAAATCCCTTGCAAAATACAAAATTAGATATGGACCCTATGGGGCATTCTGCTCTGTAAATTCAGCAATTATGGTTTCCATTTTGCTTCCATTTAAATTCAGCAACTGTAAGTGTTGTTAATATGTACTTAATTAATAATTTGGTTGATACCATGGAGACTTGACATGTTGAGAACAGAAAAAAAATTATTAATGAAAAATGCATTTCTGCTTCACATATTAAAAAAATAGACCCAGTATGAAATGTTACAGAACAAGAATATTTCCTCTCATGCTTTTTGCATGTAATAACTGCATTTATAACAATATAATATTGAAATATGCCTATGCTTCAATCACACTTCTTAAAATGGGAATATTCATTACCAGTTCCCTATCACAGCTCAAAACCTTCTTGGCACAGTGTTTCTTGATTACATGTACCCAAAAGTATCTTACCATTCTATGACTTCAACTCTTATTTATCTCTGTGCTACTCATTTGGCACTAACCAATCTGTTTTGACATTTTTATAATAGGCTGGACCATGCCCTCTCGCATTTGGGCTCTTGGAAAAGCTATTGTATGTTTGAGGTATCTGTGGGTCAGCACTAAAAGTGATCAAAACCATGGCTTATGAGACTCCACCAATGTGTTTATTTTTAGCAGTCAATTAATAAATTTGTTAAGCACCTACTGTGTGCCAGAGTTTCCAGGCAGTTAGATGATACATGAGATCACGAGAAACTTTAAATCAAAGGACATATCAAATAAAGTGAAAAGAGATTTCCTCCTCAATGTACGTATAGGGTACCACTTGCCACACAATCAATAGTGGGGACACAATGCAGAGAAGACATATAACCAGGCTCATGTGTGAAGGGCATGCACATTTGGAACATGTATGGCCAATTAGGGTATATGAAGAGTTACACGCCAGGAACCTGTGTGGACAGGAATATGCAATGCAAGGGCACAAATGTAAGGTGCACATGTGGCCAGGGTAACTCATGCCTCCAATTCTCTTATGGCTGCCAACATTCTCTGGTGATGTCATCATGTGTTGGCATCATATTGTTCACTATTTCTCTCTTTTGGACATCTGACCATTTTTGGTCTTTTCTAGGCATATGCTTACTTTGGTTCTCTCTGTCTCCAGATTCTTGGCTTCCTAATTTTAGGGCCATTTGCTGGACTTCTTAGTTCCCATCTGCTAAGGTACAGTGACTAGAAAACTTCTCTGTGATGAGGTTAGGCCTTCATATGATGATGTTCCTTTAGTCCTTAGACAAGGTTATGAGCCACTATATGTAGCTATGAACTAATGAACAAAAAGCTAGGAAGAATGCATCTTAAATTTAATCTTAATTTTGTGCTTTTTGACTACCAGTCTCTAGAATCGATTCAAAACCTACTGTCCTAGAGAATCTTCTAACTTAGAGTTAGAAATTCCCTATAATCCTTTATAGGATTTAAATAAGGAAACGATGCCCCATAATCTATACTGATGGTTCCTTTCAAAGAAACCACATAGGAGCTGAATGGAGACTGGAACTTCAAAGCCCACTTTACTCCCAAGATCCTTTTTTTTATTGCCATGCAAATGAATCTGAGCAGGAACAAAAAACCAAGCAAAGAAGATGATTGTTCTTTGCCCTACTGATTTATTTTCTTGACTTTATGATATATTTCTGTCAGCAACAAAATAAACAACAACAACCCAAGAACAAAAACTCAACTCTGGCTTTTGTGCTGCATTCTGGCCAATGATAAACTTCACTATCATTTTATGTTATCATTGACTTGGAGAAAGTCTACGGGGCATACTTAGCAAATTTGCAGATGACCCAAAGCCAGAGAAGAAATGAATAGTATACGTCTGAATTGGGATCCAAAAAGACCTCAATAAGCTGAAATAATAGGTGGAAGCAAATAAAATGAAATTTAATAAGAATAAGTGTAAAGTCTTGGATTTAGGTTGAAAATAAGTATGGGATGGGGGTGGGGGATGTGACTATTCAAAAACTCATTTGAAAAAAATAAAACCTTGGGGATTTTAGTGGATTGTAAGGTCATTATAAATCTACAGTATAGAGGCAGCTAAGAGGTACAGTGGTTACAACCCTGGACCTGGAGTCAGGAAGATGAATTAAAATCTGGCCTCAGACAATTTTACTAGCTCTGTGACCCTGGGACAATTCACTTAATTTCTTTCTGCCTGAGTTTCCTCATCTGAAAAATGAAGGCAGAAATAGCACTTACCTCTCAGGGTTGTTGTGAGGATCGAGTGAGATGATATTTATAAGAAGTAGTTAGCACAGAGTCTCCTAACACATAGTAGGCACGCTATAAAGCTATACATTATTATTATTACAATGCTGTGGCACCTCTCCTCCTCTGTCTTCCCCAAAAAAGTGAATCCAATTTTAAGTTTTAATTAATGTCCAGAATGACAGAGAAAATTCTGTTCTGCTTTCCCCTGGTCAGGCCACATCTGTAGTAGCTTGTTCATATCTGCGTGCCACATTTTAGGAGCGGCATCCTCCAAAAGCAGTGTATGTATTTGGAGGAGTTAAGAGACAACCTCACCATATGAGAATCTCTTAAATGATCTGGATTTATTTAATCTGGAAAAGAGAAAAAATGATCAAGGTTCCTGCCAATTCTATATCTGTGATCCCATGATAAAAACAATGGGTTGAGAGTGTAAGAATGCTATATTCAATTGTCTATGCTACTTGTTTTTTTCTATATCTAATAATATATTTTTAGTATTTTAATTATTTATCAAAAAAATTCTTCCCTTTTTATTGCCTGTGACACAGGTAAATGAAATAAAGCTGCTTTTTGAGATAACGAGCACTGGTTCTGCATCATAGGACCTAGGTTCTGGGTCAAAAGACGAATTAGATGGAGGATGAAACATGTTCATGGATTCTCATGACCTCTCTGGCTTCTCTAAAATGGGAATTATGGGGAAACAGTTGTAGCTCTCTCCATGGTACGACACCAAGAACTCTAATGATGTAACAACTCAATGAATTAATAGCAGAGAAGGCTAATTCATAATCCTAAATTATATTTAAACTTGCTTGGCCTGTTTCCTCATCTGTAAAATGGGGATGATACCTATAAGATGGGGGGTAGTTGTGAGGATCACATGAGATTATACATACAGACACATATACACAAATACATATATTTTGCTTTGTAAAACTTAAGAGTATCATATTCATGCTAGTTCTTGTTATTATTAAGTCAAGCACCTGAACACTCACATACATAGAATCTCATAAAGCAAGTTTTCATAAAAAGTTGCCAGGATAGCTGATCTCTGCCTCTCATGGTCTTATTTTCTGACCTTAAGAAAGGGCTTTCCACACTTAACTCAACCTTGGCTGACTTGATCTCAGAATTCCAAGGAGCTCCCAGCAGCTGTGGGCCTTAGTTTCCTTCTTTCCCAGGAATCTTCCTCTTCACTTTGACATCATCTCTTTCTGGCTGAATGTCTTTTAACCCCCTCTAGACTGAAGAGCTCATCTTATTCCAGTTCCCCATTCTAGTTATTCTTTGATCACAATCACTTAGGCGTCCTACAACTTTCCTCATTTATAATAAAGATTTTCCTTTCTATTTTTTCCCCTTGAAAGAGAAGTTTTCCTACTCTCTTGCTTGAGAACTTTATTATGAATGGAATAGTTTAGTTACTTATTTGCCTTAGAGAGTTGTTTTAAAGACTGTTTTAAGTTATAGGGAGAAATATGTCAAAAGTTACATAACATATGTGGTAAAATAAAAGTTACCCAGTTATGTTTATGGGGCAGAAATAGAAGAAAACAAATAGCTGTGGCTATAGTGGAATGATAAAAAAAAGGTTTTGCTGGAAAATGAAGAAAGTAGAATCAGAAAAATAATATAAATATTGATTACAATGGCAAAAATGGAACAAGTGTCTGAGGCCAGATTTGAACTTGGGTCTTCCTGACACCAGACCTGGAATTCTATGCACTCTATCCACAGTGCCACTTAGCTGCCCTATCTTAGTATCATTCAAAATTCGTGGGAGGATAGAACAATGGAATAACTCAGTAAGGTTACCCTGAGATAATAAACATCAGCTAAGGCATAAGGAAGGGAAATGGATGTTTGCCAAAAGTGTTTGTTTGCCCCTTTCAACACAAAGTCTAAGGTGAAGAGGGATTTTGTGGATTCTGAGGACCTCTGGATGCTTCTGTTTATAGACAATGGGGTGTTGATAGCGTCAGGCCCCAGGTCATTGCAAAACCTCCTGAGAGAGATGTGATCACTTAAAGGAGCTTGGTTTGTCTAGCCATGTAGGAAAGCCAAACATGGATAAAGGATGTTTATTGGCTAGATTTCAGCATATAACTGAACACCTTGTAGTTCTTGTCCAACAGTTTGTATATCTGGCATAGATAACACAGATGGATAATGACATGGGCCCAGATTTGAAAAGGAGAACGTTCTGGCTTGCCTTTGGAAAATTGTAAATCGCTTCTACTGGTGCCAGGCTTACTGTAACAACAAAGACCCATCTTTTCAGTACAAATATTTTATGGGTGTAATGAGAGCAAAACCTAGAATTGCAGGGCCTCTGAAGTACTGAAAATAAACATCACAAAAATGGAAAGACACAGGGTGGAAGTGAACAGGTTGCAACATATCAATCAATAAACATTTATTAAGTCCCTGCCATATTCGGAGGTACTGTGCTAAGGACTGGGGATACAAAAAGAGGCAGAAGACAGACCATACCCACAAGAAGCTCACAATCTAATGGAGGAGATAATATTCAAACAAATATATACAAAGCAAGCTATGTGCAGGATAAATAGGAAATAATAGAAAATACACTGGAATTGGATGGGGTGGGATATGGAAAAGGTTTCATGTAAAAGATAAGATTTTAGTTGACACAACACAAAAACCAAGTGACCTTGGGCAAGTCACTTAACCCCAATTGCCCTACCTTCCCCCCCCCTCCAAAAAGGCCAAAAAAAAAAAAGATTTTAGTTGACATTTAAAGAAAGCCAGGGAAAGCAGTAAGCAACATTGAGGAGAGAGAACATTCCAGGGATGAGGAACGTCATGAATCCACTTAGTATTTGAGTATATTTTATATTTGGTTACAGATATACACATTTTCCCCTAGTAGAATGTAAGCTTCCCCAAAGTAGGGGTGCTTTCATTTTGTCTTTGTATTCCCAGTGTTTAGCACAGTGTCTGGTACATAGTAGGTGCTAAAAAAAATGTTGATTGATTGATTTAAATTTATCCAAGAACTTGATCCAATTTTTTTTTTTCTTAAGGAAATGGCATGATGAAAAATGTGTTTTAACATAGTCAATCTCACACAATATATCAGATGGCCTGGTGTTTGGGCAGGGGAGTAGAAGGGGGAGGACAATTGTAGCTAGGGAGATCAGTTAGAAGACTATTAAAATAATCCATAAGTGAGTGAAGTTGGCTGAGGTTAGGGTGGTGACAGAGGGAATGAAGAAGGGATGAATGCAACAGACGTTTTGAAGGATAAGTGACTGAATATAGGCAAAGGAAAGAAAGGAGGAAAAGTATGTAGTGTTAACAGTACTGAACTTGGAGTTAGAAGAAATGGACCCTCTTGGTCTTGGTCTTGGTTTCCTCATTTGTAAAATGAGGTGTTAGACTTAGGGGGTTGGGAAACTATTGCCTGAAGGCCCAAACCAGCCTCCTACCTGTTTTTGTGCAAATGATTAGCTAAGAATGATTTTTTTTTTTTACATTTTAAAATTAAACAAAGGTAAAAAACATTCTTACCTTGAGACCCATACAAAAATAGATAGCAGGCTGGATTTGGCCCTTGGAATGTAGGATGTCAACCCTTCTAGAAGATTTCTAAGGTCCTTTCCAGTTGCTGATCTATGAATGTTCTTAATATATAATGATATATGATATATAATAAATCTATACATTCTTCATATACATTACCTACTATACTTTCTTCCTCCCCTAAACACACACACACAACACACACACACACATGCACGTACATTCTTATACATTACCTGTCTTGTTACTTTTGAATAAGTTTCAGTGATACCAATAATGTCAAATTTGCCTCCTTGCAGTGAGACTTCTAGTTTGCCACCCATATTGTGTGGATTTGTTTGTAATACTCCCTCTGGGATCACTCCCCCAAACTATGCCAGCACAAGCATATTGGATTCTACTCTGAGATTCTAGGATAACTTTGTAAGTAGGTAACCTCCTATCAATCAAACCCCCATGGCCATGCTTCCCCTTAACAATCATCTAGTAGATGAATTTCTTTAGAAGAGGCATTTACTCAAAGGACATAGCAAAATAGTAGTGAAGCATTTCCGCTTAAACCAGGGACTTACTCCTCCACAAATACAAAGGAGATCCTTGGGCAAAAGGACAGGCCTGAATTTAAAGTACAATGGTATTTGTACACACATATAAGGAATGCACATTTGTAAGGGCAACTCAACTCTGGAATTGCTTTGATGATGTTTCTTTCTCTAGAGAGTCATCAAATTCACTGCAGGACGTGGTGTTGGTCCTTTGACAAGCATCTCTGCTGCTCATCTTGGCTGGTATCTTGCTAGGTACTTTGTCGCTGTTAGACAACTCTCTCCAGCATGGTATCATTGCTAGAGGGGTCAATTCACTGCTGGGTTGGGGCAAGTAAATCACCTAGTTCCTGAGCTGGTTCCTACCAGGCTCAGTTGGACTGGGTTAGAAAAGTCACTTAGCCACTATACTGCTACCAGACTTGGCTAGGCAAATCACTTAGGTGCAAGGCAGCTGATTTTGGATTGGGTCAGACACGCTATTATACTTCATTTCTGCTTGGTTGCTGCTGCCAGATGGGACCAGGGAGATTTCTATGCCTCTGGGCTCTTCTTCTAATATGGTGTCTGATGAATGAGCCAATCCTCAGGACTCCCTGAGTTCATTCTTTGATAAGCATATATATATATATAGACTTTTACAGAAATCTAGATGACTCGGTGGATAGAGTGTAGGGCCTGGAGTCAGGAAGACCCATCAAATCTGGCTTCTACTAGCTGTGTGACCCTGGGCAAGTCACTCAATCCTGTTTGCTCAGTTCCTCATCTGTAAAATGAGCTGGAGAATGAAATGGCAAATTACTCCACTATCTTTGCCAAGAAAACCCCAAACACAGTCATGGAGAATCAGACAAGACTGAAATGACTGAACACACATATAGACTTTCATCACTCTTGGTCATTGCCTTGGCTGGATGGTACTGAGCTCTCTTCAGCTGGCGTGTTACAGTGGTCTTTTTAGTTAGAAGGCTATGGCACTTTATCCAGCTAGGGCAACTGCCTAGCATTGTCAGAAAGCTCTCTTCTATGGCTCCCTCTACAGGGCTCAGTTTTGGGGCTGGTTTCCTCTAGGCAGGAGGGGGGACAGCTCATTTTTATCCCTGCTCACCCATTCTTTCTTGTTCAAAGTTACTTTCCTCAGGAAGGTATTACAACTTGATTTATGGTGATTAGTTCTAAATTAGTTATTCTTCCCTGACTCCTTTTAGGGTCTCATACAAGTGAGTATCTAGAGACAAAGATAAGAATGAGGCCTGTACCCTAGAAGCAAGTCCATTGTTTTTATTGACTGATTCATATGAATTGTTTTATTCAAGCCTCAGAGTTTTCATAAATTAAGGGATTTATTTTGTTTCTGAAGGCCATTCTTTTCACCTTTCAAAGTGTCTATCTTTTTGCCCCTTGTGATCTTAATCTTTTAATAAAGTCTTATTGGGTATACCCTGTTCCATGTGTATAGATATCTCAGGCCACAAGTTTTACTGTTGATTCCTCTCTTGAATGTTGTCTTCTATAAATATCTGGGCATCTCCACCATTCTTCCTAAATTGTAGGCACTCTCTATGACACCTAACTTTATAAAATACACCCAGGTAGTTTTCTTTCTCCTCATTCAGTTTCACTTTAAAACTTTTTTATTAGATTTTCAAGACTTCAGGAAATATATATTCTTAATAATGTTCATTATGTGAACTCTATTTCTGGCTAAAAGTCCTTAATTCATATATTTTAAGTCATGTTCCAGAAATTCCAATCTCATTCTCTGACATCATCTTCATAACCATCTCTTTGTCAAGCATGCCTTTCTCTTTTGAATTCCTTTCCTTTGATTAGTATGAGTTCTGAAAACACTGTCTATACTCCTAAGGTCTTCAGTTTCCTGCTAAAATTTTCATAATTTCTTGGGGCAGAATCATTCATCTTCTCATGAATCACCAGAAATGGAGTTGCTCAAATCTATCTTGGACTCAGGTCCTAAGAAAGATGGTGGATGTCTTTACTTGATAGTCAAAAAAGCTAATACTGTAGAAAGGAGTGCTGAATTTAGAGTCAGAGGATGTGGGTTTGAATCCCAGCCCTGCCAGTTAATAACTGTGTGACCTCATAGTTAAATAACCTTTCTGAATCTCAGTTTGCTAATCTGTAAAATTAAGAGGTTGGATTCAATGTTCTCCAACATCCCTTCAATCTTATAATTTGTGATCTTATGCCCATATCTAGAGTATTACCTAAAGTTCTCAGCCTCATATTTTTGGATGAGAATTGACAAACAGGAGTGCATTCAGAAGGGAGTGACTAAAATGCTTAGAGAACAGTAGATGGTGCTATTCAAGGATTGGTTGAAGAAATTGGACTTGTTTCACCAGCAAAAGAGCAAACTGGGTGGGGATGGGGTGGAGTTGAATGATAGCATTGTCAGAAATTCAGAGAGATGTCTTGTAGAAAAAAGATTTCACTTATTTTGCTTGCTCTGAAGTTTTAATGACTAGAAATTATAGGAGGGTGTGCTAAGGAAAAATGTCTTTTTAATTTTATTCCAAATGCATCTATTAGGTACCTGCTGCATATTAGATACATATGAAAGGCAGTATTGCACAGTAGATAGAGTTGACCTCAGGATCAGAAAAATCTATGTTCAAGTCTTAAATTTGATACCTACAGAATGTAGGGTGACCCTGAGGAAATCCCTTAACCTCTCAGGAAAGATGTTAAGACTCTTAAGCTGCAGAACAGGTGCTAGTCTATGTTAGTAGAAGGAATTTGATCACTGGGAGTTTTCCATAAAACAATGAAATTACAAATTTCATTAAAGAAAAACTTCTTAACAATTAGGGCCATCCACAAATGGTATGGGATGCCTGAGATAGTAGTAACTTCACCTTTGCTAGAGATCTTGCAAAAGTTACCACTTCTTGGCAGTGTTGGTAAGGGTTCATTTTGGATAAGGGATTGGAGTAAGCTCTTTCTGAAGTCCCTTCCAACTTTTCTAACCTGTGATTATGTGATTTTGGTTGGTTGGCTGGTTGTCAAAGAGGACCAAAATGAGATCAATATGTTAGAGTCAAGTAACAATATGATTTTAATCTAACAATATTTACCAACTACATTTTTTTAAAAAGGAGTCCTTTATAAATAGCCTAAAACTTAACTATGTCACTTACCCTCTAGCACCCCAAAGCATTTGCCTCTGATTTTTTCCAGTCAAAGCATCTCTTATAACTATTAGCATCTCACACTCAGAAAATTTTAAACACGGCTTTGCTTACAAGCAAAATTGATTTCTGTAATTCTCTCTAGCATGGCATTCTGACAAGGCTATTTTAGATTACCAAGTGTTTAGAGTTGGCTAGCATTGCTTATACAACTTTAATTCTTGCCTTTAAGCTGCAACATGGCCTGGCTGCCAATCATGGTTGTAAGTATCCTATGTTATGGACCTTTTCATCAACTGGGATCTACCAATCACTACTATCGACCTCTTACTCCTCATAAAATAAAAGCAGAGACCTGGAGGGCCTTTTGACATTTTGCTATGGTTCCCCTAGGGCCCATCCAGGACACCTCCATGGATCTGCCTTCCACTGTAAGGATGATCTATACCACAAAGATCCTACCATAACTCAGGGTAATCTTTAAAGTAAACCTTGCAGAGTAGGATAGGCCATATTGATCACATATCCTGCACACTCTGGTCCTGGATAGATGCCAACTAGACTCTTGTGAATTCTGGACACATATCCTTCTAAACTAGGGAGCTGGAAAGTATCATGAGGCCAATACCAGAAATAAGATGAAGATTATAAACTGTGTGATCCTATGCAGCATTGAAACTCCATCCTCCCTTGTTTTGAAGGGTATAGAAATTTAGTCCCACAGATTCATATGGGAAAAAGATGTTGTAAACTCTCCTAAATGATTATTATATTCCTACTTGACTATTTTTTTTTTGGTTTCGTTTTGACTTATAATTCATCAGATTAGAGAAATTCTGGTATAGAAACTCCTTTCTCTGATGTTAATCAGCAATTCATCTTCAAGTTATAGTTTTAGAGAGTTGCTTGGGGCACTGAGAGATTTGCCAGTGGACACACAAGTACTGTGTCAAAGGTCAAACTTGGACACAGTTCTCCCTGGCTCAAAGGCCAATTGTCTTTCCATTATAACTTTGATTTTTTTTAAAGGGCTAGGGACTAGATTTGGGATCTCTTTGGTTTAGGAAACTCCTGAACTAGGAAATTCCTTTTATCAATTCAGATTGTCACCTTCTTTGCAAGTTGTAGTAGCATAAAACAATGATAAGTAAAGTGACTTGCCCAGGGTTAGGAGACCAATTTTTGTAGGAAGGTCCATTTCTGAATTTATGGGTCATCAAAATATGAGAGAATTGAGAATCAAGTTGACTTACATGTGGGTAGTTGGTGGTTTTCTATATTCTAGAGACAAATGTGTGTAGGAAGTATCAATGAGCTTTCTTTTTCTGTTCGCTGAAAGGAAAAAGGTACAGATCAAGCATTCTGCTGAGTGAGTATAGGCAGCAGCTTGGCCTGCCTCCCTTTGACATTTATTACTTGTGTTACCTTGGGAAAATCATTTAACCTGTCTAGGTTTCTGTTTTCTCATCTGTAAACTGAGGGGGCTAAACTAGATTAGGAGTTTTTAACCTAATGTCCATAGGACCCCAAAGAATCCATGGATAGATTTCATGGTTTGTGAACTTAGAAGGGCAAAACAAAATCTACCTTTCATTAAATGTAACAGGTTTCCTTTGCAATCTATTTTATTCTATTCATTTAAAACATTTTGATAAGGCTTCCATGGCTTTTTTTTTTAATCACAGGGTTAAGTGACTTGCCTAGGATCACACAGCTAGTAAGTGCCCAAGGTCAAATTTGAACTCAGGTCCTCCTGCATGCCGGGTGTGCTCTATCCACTCCACCACCTAGCTGCTGTAGCTCCATGACTTTCACTAGACTTCTAGAGTGGTCCATGAAAAGAAAAATGTTTAAGAACCTCTGAACCCCTGGACTAGATGGTTGGTATCTGAGGTCCCTTCTGGTTCTAGAACTAAAATCCAACTAATGCCAACCCATGCAAAGAAAAGCAAGGAAATAGAAGATTGAGTGTGATGTATGAGGGACTGTATGAAAGGCAATTTGGCTAGACTGTAGTATGTATGAACGGTGGAAGCAAAGTTGGAATAATGTTCGAAATACAGATTGACACCTGGGTGTGAAGGGCTTTTAATGCCGGACTGAAGAGTACATATTTGATCCTACGTTGTAGAGGACTGACATGGTCACACTTGCTCTTTATTTCTACAATTTATTATGGACGGTAGAATGATGTCATAGAAAGAGCACTAAATTTGAAATCTCCTGCCACTTGTTATCTATATCACATTGCCTCAGTTTCCTTTTCTGTAAAATGGGGGAGTAGGGCAAGGTGATCTCAAAGGTCTTTTGTAGGTTTATGTTTCCTAGGTTTTAGAGAAAGAAGTGTATAAACTTCTGTAATATTGTTCTTTTGCTTCATCATTTGTGAAACGAAATAGCTGCCGTAAAGGTGCCTAGTATTTTAGAGAATAAAGAAAACCGATTTTAGAGAAAATCTTCTTCAGCTAACTTGTTGCTTTTTGGAAGCAAAGAGACCAGTAGAGAACAACGCTTAGAGGACACTGTCTAGCGTATATGCTCTTCTCTGAAGGGATCACTGGACAGGGGAAACTTCCAAATTTTGAAATGATCAAATCAGATTTGAGAATAAAGAAGTACATATGGAAGCCAGGAAGGGGTCAAGCAATGTCAGAGAAATCAAGGACTTTTACCTAAAGACTAAGAACATCATGGAAATGAAGGAATGGTACTTTTAAAATATAGTAAACTGTATATTGGTGAAGGAAAAACAGTGGTACATTAAGGTTTTGCATTGTTTTCATGAATGGATGGGTGTAGTGCCAATGCAATATTCATAGCACCCACAGTTACTACAAATATACCTGCATAATGGTTGAGTGCAAAATATAACAGACTCTCCATATAGAAGACAGGAGCAAAACATTTATTCAGACACCAGAAAATAAAATCCCAACACCAGGAAACCAAGTCCATCATAGCAACATAGAAGTTAATGCACCACAACGTAGCAGATCATTTAGCTTTCCCACAAACCAACACAAACTTAGTTATCACAGTAGGTGGCAAAAAAAAAAACAACTTTTACTCACAAACCTATCTGTCTCCCTGAGAAGCTTGCTTTCTTCCCAACTGTCTAGTTTAGCTCTGACTCCCAGCTTTCTGTGGGCTCTGCTCCACCCTTCAGCAAACTCCTCCCACCATAGGCTCCATGTGATTTTATTTAGCCTATTAGGGGACAGAGTTTATTTTCAAAGCAGGGAAGATCTTCAAATTCCCTTAGGCTTATTAAGGAGCAGGGAATATCTTCAAATTCACATTCCCATTACCACGGGCTGCTGAGAGTTAAGTAAAAATTGTTGTAACATAGGTACCACTGTGTTCTCAAAGAAGATCTCAAATCAGAATAAGTCCAATTATTGTTCCTAAGGTTAAGATGAGGCCTTGTGGTTTACTATTCAATACAATTCAATTTAGGTAACATTTATTAAGCATTTACTATAGGCCATGTTCTTTGCTAAGCACTAGGTCAGAGATTCTTAACCTTTTCTGTGTCATAAACCCCTTTGGAAGTTTGATTATGTTTCTAAAGATAATGTTTCCCTAAAAATTCATAATTGAAGAAAATACTAAATTTCAATTACAATTTAATGAAAATAAAGGTGGAAGTTTTTCCCCAACCTAGTTCACAGACCCCCTGAATGTCCCCTTGGAGGAATGTGAATCCCAGGTCAAGAACCCCTGTACTAAAGATACAAAGACAGAAATGAAATAGTCCCTCATCTCAAGTTGTTTGCATTTTATGGGTTAGGATGAGGATTGGGAAAGTAGAAAAAACATGCACACAATTAAATAAATAGCATATATATATATATATATATATATATATATATATATATATATATATATGTATACACACATACATACATAT